>VZRQ01004838.1:466758-482754 GCA_013397975.1 Machaerirhynchus nigripectus | reverse complement strand
TGTCCTCTTCCGTCAGCACCCCGTTTAATCCCCGTGTCTCTGTCCCTGCACCCTTAAATTCCCCCTGCATCTCTGTCTGTTCACCCGTCAGCACCCCTAAATCCTCCTCCCCGTGCCCCTGCGCAGGGTGAGCCCCCCTTCCCCCAAAACCAGGAGCCTCCTGGAATCCTCCCTGCGTCCTTGCCCCGTCGTCCTCCTCCTCTCCGCCCGCACTCTTAAATCCTCCCTGCGTCCCGGGCCCTGCATCCTCGTCCCCGTCAGCATCCCTGCGTCCTCTCTGTGCCCTTCCCACCACCATCCCTCAGTCCGCTCTGCCCTACCCTCCATCAGCTCCCCAAACCCCCCCTGCGGCCCAGCCCCAGCCTCCCTGGAACGTCAGCCTGCTGGGAAGGCCCAGCTCCCTCCCGGCGTCCGGGTTTTCCCCCCGGCGATATCCAAGCCTGGCTTAGCAGCATCCCTGGACCCGCTTTGGCAGGGGGAAGCTCAGGCTGAGCGTGCCCCAGGCATGGGGGGTCCCGCTGCCCCGCAGAGCTGCCCTCAGCCCCGCTGCTCCCGGTGCCTGCAGGGGTGGGGACGGCAGGTTGCTGGGCACTGATCCCAGCTGGTTTGTTCCCGGCTTTGACCTTGATGCCTGGCCCGGCGGGTGCCAGCCCTGCCTGGGGACCCGCACACCCCGCCGCTGGGCCCCTCGTCCTGCCGGGACTCATCCCGCCTCCCCCGGCATCCCGGGGCGCTTCTCCCTGTTATTGCACTAATTGATACAGCGCGGCGGTGCCGGGTGAGTCAGGGGGCCGGCCGGGCGGGCATCCCGTCCGTCCCTCCGAGGGGATGCCGTCCCTCCCTGGGGATGCCGTCAGAGCTCCCCGACGGGCAGGATGTGAGGAATGGGGTGCGTGTGTGCCCGGGCCCCGCGGGGGAATGCCGGCTCTCCTGGCCCCTCTCCAAAAGAGAGGGCTCCCCCAGGGCTCCCCGCTCCGGAGGCCGGGCCGCGGATGGTGTGCCCGTGGAGGCAGGGCGGGGAAGCCGCCCCCGTGCTGCTCAGCATCCTCGCTGCCATTCCCACGCCTGGATTTTCGTAGGAGTGGGCTGGACGGGGAGGATGCCACGGTGATCCGCGGGCACCACGTGCAGATGAGTCCAGGAACGTGCCTGGCTCCCTGCAGCAGGGCTTGTCGCCAGCCCTCCTGTGCCACGAGTGCCAGGGCAGTGGGAAGCAGCTCACCTGTCCCGCCACCTGAGACACGGGGTGCTGTGGCCTTGCCTCTGGCTCGCTCCCGCCTAGGGCAGCATGGGCTCCATCTGCATGCCAGTGCCACGTCCCTCCCTGTCCTGCTCTAGGGACAGGCTGGGCATTCTCCAGCTTGTGTCCTTTACGCTAAAAAGGAGCCATTTCAGAGCTTTATTCTCCATTTTCCTGATGGTCTTCAGAGCCTGCTGTTTAAAATGCCTCCATGCCCCCTTTTGTTCATCTGTTTTACCCCAGGGACCTGCTGCTCTTCCCTGGGGAGGTGGTGGAGAGTCACAAATGGGGAGTGGGTGCTCAGAACCTGGGCAGGCTCTGCTGCAGTGCCCTGGCCTGGCTGCTGGTTTTGGGTTATCAGCTTGGTATCTTGGTTATCAGCTGTGCCCTTGGTCTGGGGCGAGACAAGCTGGAGCCTGTGTTCCTTGCTCTCCCCGAGCTGTGGTTAGCCATCCCTCCCCTTCTCCTGGTGTCCTCTTCCTGGGACCTGGGGCAGAGGCTGGACAGGCAGAACCAGCCAGGCAGGCAGCGTCGGGCAGAGCTGCCTGTGCTCCGGTGCTGGCAGGGCAGGGCGTGCAAAGCCAGCTCCCGCCTCGCACGGCTTTCCCTGTGCTCCTGCTGCCCGGAAAGTAGGGCACCACACACCAGGATGGACCACAGCCCTGGGTGCTCGGGCTTGGACACCATCGGGCGCTGCCCTGCGAGGGGCAGGCAGTGGTTTTGGGACAGGAGGATCTCTGCCACTGGCACAGCAGGAGATCCCTCCTGTCTCTGCAAGCAGCTGTGGGGAGGAGGGCGGTTTTTGGGGCCACGGGGGTGCTGAGCTGTGCTGACCTCATCCCCTGTCCCCGCAGAGTGGAGGCCTGCGGTGATCCTGGCAGCCATCGACTGTGCCGACGAGGACAACCAGCAAGTGTGCTCCGATTTCGGGATAACCGGCTTCCCCACCATGAAGGTGGGACTGCGCGGTGCCGGGCGCTTGCTGGGTTTCACTGTGCTTTGCCTTTCGGCCTGTCCCTCTCTTGCTCAATCAGACTGACAGGGCTATTGCACCAAAATACTCCCCTTGGGGCTTTGCAGGCCGGAGCTGTTTCGCCGTGTCCCGGCTGCACCCCGTGCAGCTGCTGGGCGATGGAGCAACAAGGAGTCGGGAAAACCAGAATGCTGTTCAGTGGTGAAACACAGAGGCTGGATCTCTGCTAGGATGAGGGAGAGTCTGCATCCCGAGTTGGAAACACTCGGCAAAGGCTGTTTGAGGGCAGAGAGAGGTTGCAGGCTCAGGTTTTGGAGGAGGGCACAGGGGTGCTGCAGGAGGTTGCATCTCCTGGGAGCCTCCTGCGGTGGCTGGTGAGGAGCCATCCCTCCTGCTGGGCCTGTGCCCAGCCCTTTAGCTGTGTCAACACAGCGCTCTGCAGAACTTCCCGCAGCAAACGGAGCCCTGCTCCAACACCAGCAGGAAAGCCAAAGCACTCCAGGTGCTACAGACAGGAGTTAAAACCAGGATTGCCTTGAGATGGAATGGGAAGCGATAAGCGTTTTATCAGATGTGCCCTCAGTCCCAGCTTACAGGCTCAGCTCCAGGTGGGGTCAGATTTGGGGTGTTCCAGGCAGGTTGGCTTGGCCCCAGCCCTGCCCTGGGGTCTCACTGGGCACCCACTGCCCTGGGACACCAACGGAAGCATCTCCTGGGGCAGGGAGGTATGCTGACGTGCCAAGAAGTCACTTGCTTCACATCCTGTGTCCCTGCCAAGCACCTTTTGCAAACAGCCCCAGCTCCCAGCCCAGCCTGCAAAGCAAACACCTGGCTGATGCAACCTGCTGTAGCTGCTCTGGCTCTACCCTGGCTACTGGAGCCACTTTGGGAGGCCATGAGTGGGAAAACCCCCTTTTTTCTGCTTTGTCAGAGCTCTGGAGTAGGGAGCCTGGTTTGCAGGACTGGGAAGGTTCCAGCTGCCTCCCTGGCACCCCTGGAGACACCTGCTCCACTGCCTGCCAGTGCTCAGCCGTTGTCTGGACACGGCTCCCAGCCCATGCCTGCACCCCTCCGGGGATGCCCCAAAGGGTGGGGACACGGCTGGGAGCCCCCTCTGTGCTGGCTCATGTCAGCTGGCATGCTGCAGTGTTGTGGGGAGACTGAGGCAGAGCTGGTCTACAGGGAGCCTCGGCCTGCTGGGTTGCGCTGCCTCCTGTCCCACTCCACACACTCACTCTTGTTTCCCCTTGTGTCTTTTCCCCTCTCAGTTCTTCAGAGCTTTTAGCAAGAAGCCAGAGGATGGGATAAGGATTACCAGTGAGTATTCAAAGCCAAGGGGTTTTTCACCCTGGGTGTGAACGACCCTGCTGCCCACACCTCCCACACGCTGCAGTATCAGGGAGCGCTGGGGGGCAGCTCCAGGCAGCTTCCCTTGGCTCAGCCCCTGGGATCAGCTTCCCCAGGACCGACCCCTCGGTGTCCTGTCCCCCTGCAGATCCCAGTGCCACCGTTGAGGACCTGCGCCATGCCATCATCACCAACCTGGAGCAGAGCCAGGATGCCTGGCCACCCGCCTGTCCTCCGCTGGAGCCAGCAAGGTAGGGCCAGCAGGAGGCTGGGATGGCCTCTGTCCCATGGGGGGCAGGTTTCTGGGGAAATCCTGAACCCAAAGTGAGCAAGGAGCATCACCCATGTCCCAGGGAGACACAGATGACCTGGCCAGGGCAGAGCCATTTCTGTGGCCCGGATGAGATGGGCCACACTGTTCCATCTCCTAAGGAACCTGCTCAGCAGCCTTACTTAGAGCAAGCAATTCCTGGGCCCCAAATTCCTGGGGACGTGGCAGTGTCATGCCATGCTGAGTGAGGCTGCATTAGAAGCTTTTTCCTGTCCTGAAAAAGGGTCATTTTGATACCGTACAACTTTGTTGGTATCTGAGTTGTCCTTGCTGGATGCTAGCAGTTGCTGCATTGTCCTGAGAAGGAGCCTTTGGATTTCTCAAAGCAATGGTCGAGCCAGGCACACGCCTCAGGTACTCTGGTGCCTCTGTGTCTTAGCCAAAAAAACCCCAGCCCTGGCTGAAGTTCATTGCTGTTTTTTCCCCTGGGCGAGTGTGCAGCTCCCTCCTGCCCTGCCCTGCCTTGTGCTTTGTTTTCTACCTCCTTGGCCAAGCCCAGTGGGTTTTCTCAAAGCCTGTGAAGCAGAGCAGAAAATGAGGCTGGAAACTGCAGCAGGAGGAATTGCCTGCTCGGTGGGGCTGAACCTGCCCCAGCACTCCCTGCCAGGTCCCAGCAGGCGAGGGTCGAGCTCCCTGCGAGGGGAGGGCAGAGCGTCCCGCTGATGCCGAGGCACCTGCTGCCGTCCTGCTGTCTCTTGCAGCGCCGAGGAGGTCCGCACCTTCTTCCAGAGGAACAAGGACCGGTACTTGGCACTCATCTTCGAGCAGAGCGACTCCTTCGTGGGCAGAGAGGTGGGTACAGCTACGTTTGTCCCCCATTTCTCTTAGCGCCTGGGTCCCTGGTGCCTGGTAACTCCCGGGTGCCTTTGCCGGGGCAGCTCGCTCCAGGAGCCTCCCTGCCCGGCTTGCACACAGCGTAGCCAGTGCCAAATGTTACACAGGGCACTGAACAGCTCTGCTGCATCCCTGGTGGGGCTGGGGGATCCCTGTGCCCCCCCATCTGACCCCGGGGCTTGCAGGTGGCCCTGGACATGCTGCAGTATGAGAACATTGCGGTGAGGAGGGTGCTGAGCAGCGAGGAGGAGCTCGTGGAGAAGTTCGGCGTCACCACCTTCCCCTCGGGATACCTGCTCCTCCGCAACGGCTCCTTCTCCCGCCTGCCCGTGTGAGTGTGGGACGCGGCGGGTAGCTCTGGGGTGCCAGCCTTGTGCCCATCTCTCTGTGCCCCTTTCTAATTGTGGGAAGGTGCATTAGGAAGGAGACATGGCTGGGTAGGGGAGGCTGGTGGGCAGTTGCTGGTGGGCACTGAACTGCACTGCCAGCCCTGGCTGGAGCTGGCAGAAGGGAAAATCCTTGTGACTGAGCCATCCCCTTGCCACACCTGCCTGGAGGTGGCATGATACAGCTACCTGGGGCTCGGCTCAGCTCCGCTCCAGGGTGCGTGTAAGGATACCCACTGCCGGGGCAGGTGGAGAGTACGGGCCACCCCGCACTCCGTCCCCGGGCCTGAACCACCCGCTCGGCCGAGCCTCCGTCTCCTTTGCTTCCTTCCCTGGGGTCAGGTTTGGGAGAGGAGAGGGACTCAGGGCTTCTCCTTCCTGCAGGCACATAGAGGCGCGCTCCTTCTACACCTACTACCTGCGCACGCTGGCCGGCATCACCCGCGGCTCCTACAAGCTGAACGCCACGGCCAGCACCTCCAACGACACGGACCGCGTGTCCCAGCCGCTGCGAGCCGACCGGTCAGAGCCCTCGCCCTGCTGGGGACGCTGGGGCTGGGGGGTGCCACGGGGGGCGAGGGGCTGGGACCGTTCCCTTCCCTGGGAAAACCCCTGGTGTGGATCAAGGGGCTGATGGAGCCTCGTGTTGCGCTGCCCTCCCCAGCTCCAAGCTGTACATGGCCGACCTGGAGTCCGCGCTGCACTACTCGCTGCGGGTGGAGGCTGCCCGTGCCTCCGCGCTGGCCGGAGCCCAGCTGGCCGCCTTCAAGTGCTACGTGGCCACGCTGGTGAAGGTGAGGAGCTCTGCGTGTCAGGAGAGGAACTGCCTGTGCCTCCTTGTCTGTTTATGAAATGCAAATGCGCCGTGCGGGCCACCACGTCCCAGTGCTCACGGGCAGCGAAGTGTGGCAGTCCCAGGTGTGGGCCCTGTGTCCTGGTGCTCAGGGTATCCCATGGCTGCTGTCAGGCTGTCCCCATCCCTGTGGATCTCCAAAGTCAGCCCGCAGTCCCAGTGAGAGCTAAGAGGGGGGTGCTGGAGTGTTTCAAACAAGATGTGTGCTGCCAGCTTTGGTGGCAGTGGGATCAGCACTTGCAGGAGGCCTCAAGGCAGGAGGCCTTTTCAGAAGATAGGCTGTCACCTGCTGGGGTGTCGGAGATAGTCAGAGGGCTTTGTCGCTCTGATCTGGATGCTCGGCTCAGGGAGCCAATCTCTGCAGGCTCCTTTGATAATAGTCCAGGAAAGGAACTCCCTCTCCGAGTCAGGCTCCAGACAAGCCTAATTTAAGGTTTCCTTTTTCCTTCTATGTTGGGCCTGGCAGAG
Organism: Machaerirhynchus nigripectus; assembly: GCA_013397975.1. Taxonomy (NCBI): domain Eukaryota; kingdom Metazoa; phylum Chordata; class Aves; order Passeriformes; family Dicruridae; genus Machaerirhynchus; species Machaerirhynchus nigripectus. Next base: position 476,322 of record VZRQ01004838.1, on the reverse strand, counting down.
CTGAAGTGAGTTGAGAGCCTGGAGCCAGCACAAGCAGGGCACTTTAATTTCCTGCTGCGATGGAGTCCTGCTGCCTTTGGCTGTTTCCTTCACCAGGCCTGCAGGAGCCCTGTCTCCATCCCGATCCCTGTCACAGCCCAGGCTGCTCGGCAGACAGGGGCCGTGCCCTCCTTCTTTGCTCCCTCCTTTGTCACCCAGGGTCTCGCGCTCGCTTTGGACCTTGCATAGCCCGCGCTGATGTGCAAGACACCCCTCGCTCCCACCCCCATCTGCTCTGTCACAGGAAAGAGCTCCAAACATGTGCCTCCTTCATGTGGCCTTCATGTGGCTCCTCTGCTGGCCCCCAACCATTGCCCTCGCTCTTTGTCCCTCTATGTGAACTACAGAGATAGGGAAATAAATCCGCACGGCACCAGCTCCCTGCTCATGGGTACAAGTGTGCTGGGGTGGGGAGCAGCAGGGGTTTTATTTGATCCATTTTCAGTTCTCCCTGCAAACCCTTCCCCTCGACGAGCTGGGGCAGCGGGTGGTGGGTGCTTCCCCGAGGATGCTGAGCCTGCGCTGCCATTGCCCTGCTCATCCACAGGACGGAGCAGCGTCCCCAGGATTGCCAGCCCAGGGCTCAGCCTGGGGGAGCTCAGCCAGCAGGTCCCAGCCTTAACTCTTGCATTCCCCAGAGGTGTTTCCTCCCAAGGAAAGGAGAGGGGGAAAAGTCCTAACGTGGAAATAAGTGGTTCCTGGAGGCAGGGAATCATACGGGAAAGCCTCCTGTCCAGGGAGTCAGGGACACTGCAGCAGAACTGTCAGGTCACACGTAATTCCCCTGCAATTTCGGTCTTTTCATGTGATTCCCCCCAGGCCTGGGAGGAAGAACAGCTCAGACTTAGCCAACTCTTCTTTTCTTTTGCTTCTCCATCGCTTCTCCTGCGTGCTGGTGTCTCCTCCTGCCCACAGGTCGGTCCCTCTGTCCGTCTGTCTGTTGGTGGCATGGGCTGCCAGGCTGCTCCTCTCCCAGGAGTGGTTTTAAAGTGCAGCTGCTAATCGGCTTTGCCAGACTTATGGACAGAGTGGCTTTTTGCCTCCCTCAGTTGGGGCTGGGGTTTGGAGCCTGAACATGCACACAGGGGCCTTGCCACCCGGGGAGGGGGGACAAGCTGCAGCCCCCAGCCTCTCGGAGACAGGCACCAAAGCCTTGCCAGGACCATGCTGCCCTCCAGCATAGAGGATGCTGGTGCTGCCCAGTGCCTGTCCTGGTGAGCCAGGGGTGCCTGTGGGCTGCCCTGCTGCTCCCAGGATGGAATGTGTGTTTTCTTACCCCTCTCCCCGCTCTGCAGTACTTCCCGGGGCGCCCCTGTGTGCAGACCTACCTGCAGACCCTGGATGCCTGGCTGAGGAACTGGACAGAGCCCGAGCTGCCCCGCACTGTTCTGAAGGAGGCCATGAAGAATAACAGAGATGTAAGATGCCCACGGGCACCCCCAGTCCCTGCTCTCCTTACCCCTGCCCCTTGCCCCCCAGCTGGCATTGCCTGGCAGCCCCATCATGCCATGTCCATCTGTCCACCAGGCCTCCCACCCCTCCGTGCTCCCCACCAACGTGACCTGGGTGGGCTGCCAGGGCAGTGAACGCCACTTCCGTGGCTACCCCTGTGGGCTCTGGACCATCTTCCACCTGCTGACTGTCCAGGCTGCCCAGAACGGCCCTGACAAAGGTATTAGTGTCCCTGGGGGCATCAGGGGCTCAGGGAGGGAGTGTCCAGGTGCGCTCTGGCATGGGTAGGGGTGCTGCGTGTGGACAAAGGCTTGTTTCCCCCCTTCTTCAGCCCATCCAGGGGCAGTTTCTGTGGGGGACAAGAGACAGAGAGTTGGGGTGTGGGGTTGCTACCTCAGCCTTGGGAGTGTGGTGGTGGCACTGGGGGGGTCCAGCCTCACCCCTGTGCTCTGCTTCCCCCAGAGTTACCCCTGGAGGTGCTGAGCACCATGCGCTGCTACGTCCGGCACTTCTTCGGCTGCCAGGAGTGCGCTGAGCACTTCGAGGCCATGGCAGCCAAGTCCATGGACAAGGTGGCCAGCAGGGAAGAGGCCGTCCTCTGGCTCTGGTCCCACCACAACGAGGTCAACGCTCGCCTGGCGGGTAAGGGGGGCTGCCACGAGGGCAGTCGCAGCAGCTTTCCGAGGGAGAAGGGGAGGTGAGGTGGAGGAACGTCTCTCCTCCTGGACAGATCTGGGGAATGGCTGCAGGGTGCAGCAGTGGGGACATCCCGCTGTCATCATCCCCCATCCCAGGGGACAGCAGCTGCTCACGCAGCGCCAGACTGGCCCGGAGATGCAGCTGGATCTTACGTGCTCCTTACAGGGAGCTTCCCAAAGCTGCTGTTTGCCCTCGGAGGACCCCTCCTCCCGAGGTGGCTCCTCCAAATGTCCCCATCCCCAGCTGCTGGATTCTCCGGGCTGTTTATACAGGGGGAGGGTGCATCACGTGTCCCCTCTAACCCCCTCGCTGGCTCCGGTCCCTGCAGGCGGTGACACGGAGGACCCCATGTTCCCCAAGCTGCAGTGGCCTCCGCCGGACATGTGTCCCCAGTGCCACAAGGAGGAGCGGGGGGTCCACGCCTGGGAGCAGCCGGCCGTGGTCACGTTCCTCAAGGCACACTTCTCCCCGGCCAACATCCACATGGACTATGCCGAGCCCGACCCCGTGCCCGCGGCCGGGGAGGGGACGGGCGCCAGGCTGGGCACGGAGGGCCCGCGAGAGGAGAGGGGGAGAGGAGACGAGGAGGAAAAGGAGGCGGAGGCCGAGGCGAGAGTCCCGGGGCGCCCGGGCTCCCCCGAGCCGCGGCGCCCCAGCATCGTGCGGCTGAACCCCAAGCTGCGNCTCCGGGAGGAGGACGAGGATGCTGGGGAGGGCCTGCGGAGGAGCCCCTGGCTGCGGGTGCTCGGCTTGGGCTTCTCCCGCCTGGACATCAGCCTCTGCGTGGCCCTCTACCTGCTCTCCTCCATGTGCCTCCTGGGCATGTACACCTTCTTCCGCCTCCGCACCCGCGCCCGGAAAGGCCGCCCCGGCTTCCCCGTGGCCTGACAGGGCTCGGGGGGCCCGGGGCTTTTCCCAGGGTGGGTGGGCTGCTGAATCAGGACGCCCCTCGGGGGACAGCGTTTTGTCCCACAGCGGGGAGGGGTCTGGCACATCGCCTTCGGGAGCTGCCCTACTCAAGGCAGTTGCCTCACCCAGGGTAGGGGGTAGAGGGCTCTCTTTGGGAGGAAGGAGGTCTCGGAGCATCCCCCTCTCAGGTCATAGTGCCATGTTTTTGGGCGTGCGGGAGCTGGGCCGTGAACGGTGGTCTGTGTGTTGGCACCCAGCTGCCCTCGGAAGCTGCCTGGCACTGGGCTCGTTTCAAACTGGGAAGGCCACTCGTGTGCTGGAGAGCAGCCCGTTGGGGTCCAACCACTAGTGCGGCCAGGAGGGTGGAGGTTTAGCCCCCAAAAAGCGGACACTGGTGGGGGGGCAGCAGTCATGCGTTCAGATGCGTTTTGTGTCCCCCCTCTTGGAGATGTGGCCCGGGGCTTCCCCTCCTTTCCTCGCCCCCTGCCCACGCTGCTGTTCGTTCTCTGCTTGTCTTAGTGGAATAAATTATTTTTGCCGACGCCTGCCCTGCTGTGTCGGCTGGTCCCTGCCACGTGAGCAAGCTACCACCCCCATTCCCGCTGTCCCTGCTCCCGCCTCCACCCACCCCGGCAAGAGCACTTGGTTTAAAAATCCTTTCAATATTTTTAATTATTATTGTATGTTTTCTCCTGGCTTTTCCTTCGGGATGCTGCACCTCTGGCCAGCTGCCCCCCTGTACAGCTGGTACCTCCCCGGGGCTGGCATGGCTGATGGTTTCTCCTCAAGCAGGGAGGAGGGAGAGGAGGTAGGTAGGTGGGGGCCAGGAAAATGCTGGAAAAAAGTTGGCACGAAGTGTGGAACTGCAGTTCGGTGCTGCCCATGCCTGCAGTCCGGAGCAGGGAGACACACGGCAGCATCCCTGGGCCCCAGGACGCCCGTGGGTGTGGGCCCCCGGCGCCTGTCCCCGATTCTCTCTGCCCTTTTATCCTTGTTAGGAATCATTAAGGAAAATGGTTGTTTTCCAGAGCCGGGGCCGGGGCCATCTGCTCTCCCAGCGCTGCCTAAATCCCCCTGTAACAAATTCATTGGGATTACGCTGCCCTCCCCTAATCCTGGCCCATCCCCCCGCGTGGGGGATTTAAAAGGATTAGAGCCCGGCCGATAATAAACTTTATTAAGGGGGAGGGGGGGTGTCAATCCGATTTGGAGCCTTTTTCTTGATATCTTCACTTTGCCCAGGTGGGAGGCGAGGGCTGGCGGGACAGGGAGGAGGGTGCCCGGCTCCGCTGCTGCCCCGGCTCCGGGAGCTCTGGCTCCTCCACCCCTTCCTCCCTCACCTGCCCGTGAAATAAATTTTCTCTCTCCATCTTTCCTTTGATGTTTGTGCGTGCTGACGCCTCCAGGCGTTGTGGGGCTGGCACCCCTGTCCTGCCACCTCTGGCCCACTCGGCTTTGGCCGTGTCCCTTGAGCGGGTGCTTGGTGGCCTCGTCCCAGCGTGGAGCGGGGCTGGGTCCCCCCGGCCGGGGGCCGGCCCTGCCCGCTACGGGTGATGGATGGGGAAGGGCTCATTGCTGCAGCCCTGCTGCCTCCTTCTCCTTGATTTCCCTGGGGGGTTCGCCCCCAACATCAATAACCCCCCGTGCACCCCCTTCCCCGCCAGCTGCTCCCCTGTGTGGGACCGCGGGATTGCGCGCTGGGGCTGCCCGTGGTTACCTCAGCCCCAAAATATCTCGGTGGGGTGGGCAGGGGGTGCAGCAGGTGGGTGAGGGGGATTAGGGCTGGGGAGGTGGGCGCTGCCGGAAGGGGGTTAGCGGGATGCCCAGATTAGCAGCCCCGCCAGGCCCGCAGCCTAAAGCGGCTGTGCACGCAGGAAAAAGAGAGTCTGGTAAATAGACTTTCCGTAATCCTGTTTGGTGCAGTCCCAATCCTCCCGGCCCCGGCTCTCCCGGGCTGTGGCACCGGGGTGTTCCCCTCCAGCACCTGGGGAGCCCCAGTGCAAGGGCGCAAAGGGGCCGGGCTGCTGCAGGGCTCGCAGTGTCCCCCGCACCGTGTCCCCCTCCCAGGATGGCTTGGGGACAGGCCCCCACCCCAGCCCTGCACAGCGGGAGCGCCAAACCGCTGTGGCCACACCCGCAGGTGGGACAGGCTGTCCTGGGGGGCCCCACTCCCAGCCCCCGAGGTGCCCTCCCTGATGGGGTTACCCCTTCCCGGCACTGCCACGAGCCCGGGGGTCCCTGGGGCCAATTACCCAAATGGCCGCAGGCTGGCGCGAGGCCGCCGCTATTCCCTAATACAATTTACCCTCAAGTGCAATTTAATTTTCCGCGAGGCCGGTGGCCAGCCCCCCGCACACCCAGCCACCTTCCCACCCCTTCAGCGCTCTCTCCTTCCAGCCTTGCCCCTCTTCCCTTTCTCTCCTCGGCACAGGGAAGAGCCTTTCTCCACCGGCATCCCCTCTCCGCCCGCGCTCCAGCCATAAAATCACCGGGGGTTTGCTGAGCGCCGATTAATTTTCAATTACAATTAGCAACGCCCCTGCCTGCGCGGGGAGAGGCTTTCCCTGGCTGCTGGTGAGTACCCGGGTCTCGATGTGCTTGTCCTCGCTGCAGGCCAGTCCTGGCGACAGGGATGGATGTGGGAGGGGGTAATTATTGGGATAATTCAGAGGTGGGGAGCAGTGGGGGGCTCAGGGTGCTACGGCCGATGCTGCCCAGAGGGGAGGTGGCTGCGTGCCAGAAGGTGGCTGTGGCAGCTTTGGACCTGCAAGGATGTTCCCCGAGGATGTTGGTCTGGGGGGGCTGGTTTGTCACACGACGGGACTCTGGGAGCTGGACTGACACCTGGCAAACTCGCCGCGTGGGTGGCACAAAGCCTCAGCTCCCTGGCACCTCCAAACCGGCTTGGGGTTTGCTGACTGGGACAGAGCTGCCCTCGCATCCCCCAGGCATGAGTCAGGAATGGGTTTTCCTTGTATTTCCTTATATTCCTTTACATTTTCCCCAATTCTGCCTTGAAACCCCCCTGTTGCACCAGGGAACTGATGTCCCCCTCGTGTCCAAGGGTGCTAATTCCGATGTGCCCAGAGCTGGGGCACTCAAGGGGAGGTTGGGTCTGTGTCCTGTCACAGGCTTTGGGATTTACCTGCATTTTATTAACGATCAGTCCCAGCGGGGAAAGTGTGGGAGCACCATCCCTGCTCGTCTGTGGGTTTTGCATCATCGCCCCGTGCTGCTCGTGTCTTCAGCTGGCTGCAGGGCCAGAGGGCTTCAGGCAGTGCCACGGAGGGAGCAGGGCATCTGTGTGGGGCCAGATCCCCCCAGACCTGCCCCAGAAGCGCAGCCTGATGGAAATCGCGACATTCACCCTTCTGCAGGCTGGTCGCCGCCTACCCTTAGCTCTGATTTAGCTCTGGGAGGAGGAGAAAGCCTGGAGGGGGGCCTGGGCACCACCAGGACCCAGCAGCATTTCGGGTGGCACAGAGAGGGGTTGCTGGGAAAGCAGCTCATGCCCATTTCAACCACCCTCTCCTTCCTGTGAGATGGGAAAAGCAAATTCAGAAGAGACCAAAAAGCCCAAAGTGATGTAAAAAAACGCTAAAGAGCCCCCCAAAAACCCCATCAACATAAGGAACAGATGGACAGCAGGAAGGATGGAGGGGAACAAAGCAATGCTACCAGGAGAGGAAGGGCTGAAGGCTGCGCTGGGAAGATGTGTGAGCGAGCTCGGGGAAGATGCTGGTGGGGTGTTTTTTTTGGTGGTGGCAGCCCCCCCGGCAGCATGATGCTTCCCCAAGGTGAAGGCTCGGTGCTGTGTGGCTCCCTTTGCCCGCTCACCACTTCCATGAGTGCTCCAGAGCAGGGCAGAGGGAGCTGGATCAATCTGGCAAAGCAGAAAAATGAATGAAAATTGAATTCCCCGAGGAGAAGGGGGTGGGTGGAGCTGTTATCCCGGCTGAGAGATAAATCAGAGCGTGCCAGAGAGCCGGGGGACCGCGATGACTCCCAGCAGCGGTGGAATAATTAGGGAAATAGGCTGGAAATGCAAAGCGGCAGGACAGGGAGGCGATGGGGCAGTGTCTGTCTGTCCGTCCGTCCGCGCGTCCGGCTAAACTTCTCCCGCAAATCTGCCTTAGGGACCTGCCTTTCTGCGTGCTGGGAGCCACGCTCTGCCTGGCAGGGGACTGGGGGGACGGTGGCCCCTGCCCCGAGGGGCTGCGGAGCGCAGGTGGCCGGGGCCGGCGGAGGTCTGGCTGTGCTTAATGCACTTAAGGGCTGGGCGTGATTTAGGGGAGAAGGGGATGGGATGGGATGGATGGGATGGGATGGGATGGGATGGGATGGGAAGGGAATCACCTCCCTGTGGTGGGAAGCAGATTTTGGAGTTCGCTGAACTGCAGGGTAAGCTCACTCGTGCAATGAGTGCACAGCGGTCTCTGCACAGAGGTGTGAGATGAGCTGGACGGGGTTTTGCCAGTAAAAATGAAGCTTTTGGGGTCAAACCCCAGCGTCTCATAGAAAAACTTCACTTTTTTCCTAAGGAACCATCAGGCTTAATACATTTATTAGCTTTTATTGCTTTTATTTTTAAACTTTTTATTCCCAGTAGCTGGCTTGTCCCACCTGCANCCTTCCTGTGAGATGGGAAAAGCAAATTCAGAAGAGACCAAAAAGCCCAAAGTGATGTAAAAAAACGCTAAAGAGCCCCCCAAAAACCCCATCAACATAAGGAACAGATGGACAGCAGGAAGGATGGAGGGGAACAAAGCAATGCTACCAGGAGAGGAAGGGCTGAAGGCTGCGCTGGGAAGATGTGTGAGCGAGCTCGGGGAAGATGCTGGTGGGGTGTTTTTTTTGGTGGTGGCAGCCCCCCCCCGGCAGCATGATGCTTCCCCAAGGTGAAGGCTCGGTGCTGTGTGGCTCCCTTTGCCCGCTCACCACTTCCATGAGTGCTCCAGAGCAGGGCAGAGGGGGCTGGATCAATCTGGCAAAGCAGAAAAATGAATGAAAATTGAATTCCCCGAGGAGAAGGGGGTGGGGGGAGCTGTTATCCCGGCTGAGAGATAAATCAGAGCGTGCCAGAGAGCCGGGGGACCGCGATGACTCCCAGCAGCGGTGGAATAATTAGGGAAATAGGCTGGAAATGCAAAGCGGCAGGACAGGGAGGCGATGGGGCAGTGTCTGTCTGTCCGTCCGTCCGCGCGTCCGGCTAAACTTCTCCCGCAAATCTGCCTTAGGGACCTGCCTTTCTGCGTGCTGGGAGCCACGCTCTGCCTGGCAGGGGACTGGGGGGACGGCTGCCCCTGCCCCGAGGGGCTGCGGAGCGCAGGTGGCCGGGGCCGGCGGAGGTCTGGCTGTGCTTAATGCACTTAAGGGCTGGGCGTGATTTAGGGGAGAAGNCTCATAGAAAAACTTCACTTTTTTCCTAAGGAACCATCAGGCTTAATACATTTATTAGCTTTTATTGCTTTTATTTTTAAACTTTTTATTCCCAGTAGCTGGCTTGTCCCACCTGCACATTTCCTGATGGGGGAGGGTTTCAGGTTTTTTCAGGTGGGAAAAGCCTCTTCCTAACTTGCGTTTCAGTGTGGAAACGAAGGCTTGGCATGGGCACACCTGAGCTGAGGGAGGCTGTGCTCTTGGCTGGGTGAGCCTCCTCCCTCCGCTGCCAGACACTGCCGTGTGCCACCTCGGGGGTCTCACCCTGCTCGGAGCTCCAGGCAGAGCGGGATGGCTGGCCCAGCACATCGGGGCTGTTTGGCACCGCTGTCCCCGAGCTGGTGACACGGTGAGCATCAGGAAGGGTGATGCTCGAGGCGCCCACTCGAACTGCAGCTCTGTTTCAGTGAGTTTCCTTGCTCAGCCCTTGGCTGCCAGGCACCACCACGCCAGTTTCCCTCTGGTGCTGCAGGCCGGGTTGTCCCAGGGTTTTCCCTCAGCAGAACCCCATGGCGATCCTCACGGAAGCCGTAGCCACGCCGAGCCTTTTGCCCTGTGTCTTTGGCATTGCCACCCTTGTGCCAGCACGGCCAGCGGGCTGTCGGGCTGGGCACACTGCAGCAGCGCGGAGTTGCGATGGCTCTTTCCACGCCCAGGTGTGTCCCTGGGGAGGCACCACTGGGATAGGCCTCGGGGATGCGTTACAGCGCGCAGAGCTTGCCATGGCGGGGGGACAGCCGCTGGGCAGTCGCTCCTGCTGGCGCGGGATGGTGATGTGCCGGTGCCGGCCGGAGCCAGGGATGTGCCCCTTGGCTAAGCCTCCATTCCCAGCGGCCGGAGGGACAGGGCTGGGGCTGTGCGCCCGAAGTGGGGACTCGCCAACGCCTTCCATGGAGAGGGAGAAGGTCCTTGAGCCCCGAGGGCGGAGCGCGACCGCGGCCTTGGGCTCGTCCCTCTCCGTCCCCAGCGGCACGGCCGGACACAGCCCGGCCCGGCCCCGCCCCTTCCCCGCAGGCCCCGCCCCCG
>VZRQ01004838.1:449405-462026 GCA_013397975.1 Machaerirhynchus nigripectus | reverse complement strand
TTTTTCCATTTTCCTTCCCCCCGCCCCAAACCCATCTGCTTCCATGAGTGTGAGTCAGTGTTACGTGCCTGGCTTTTACCGGGCAGTCTGCTCCTGCAGACTCTTACCGTGCCTCCCGTGTATTCCAAGCTCTGGGCAGAGAGAGAAAGGCATACCCATGGAAGATCCATGGAAGCTGGACATCTGTAGGCAGACGTTGCGTGGGGATGTGGATGGCCGCGGATACACCTTGCAGCAGGAAAAGCCTTTCCCGAGCTTCCTGCCGCGGTGTGAGAGGCGGGTGCAGGGCGGGCTGGACGGGGCCAGCCCCGATATTCCCGGTTCCTGCTGCTCTGCTCCAGCGTGGCCTTGCTTCAGCCCACGTTTTCCAGCCGTGTCCAGTGACAGGAGCCTGTAGCACCCCGGCTGGATGGGAGGGAGAGCAGGCTGCACTCTGCTGGCCCTGCCGCAGGAAAACCAGGGTCCAAAGGGGTGTTGGACCCCGCAAAGGCACCTGGCGGCCTGGCACTGCAGGGAGAGGGGCACTGGGCACCTGCGGGAGGGGCCGGCGTGGCCGGCACGGGTGGCTCGTGGCCCTGGGGATGCGGAGAAGGGGTATTTGCCCGTGTTGGAGAAGCCTCTGCGGCTGGGGTGGAGGTGTGGGTGCCCTGCAGCCCTGGGCACAGCTGGGACGCCACAGGTGAAGCCCTGGGTCACCTCGGCAGCCTGGCCCTTGGGCGGCAACACGCTGTGCCCCTGGCTGGGGGCTGTGCCGCTCCAGAAGGAGCGAGAGGCGGGCAGGGAAACGCGCGGCAGCGAGCAGGACACGGCCTGAAAAACGGGGTGCAGAGAGGAAAAGCATCGCGTGTGTGTGTCCGTGTCCGGAGCAGCCGGCGGGGCCGCGGGCTCGGCTGTCCCAGCGGCCTCTGGCAAAGGTTTGCAGCGGGAGATGCGCCGGGACACGGGAGAGCCGAGGGGTGGCAGCCCCTCGCCCCGCACAGCCCCAGGACGTGCCCGTGCGGGGCTTTGCCGGCCGGCTGGCAGCCCGAGGGGGCTGCGGTGGCTGACGCTGCTCTTCTCTCCATCCCTCTCCTCCCTGGCCAGAGATCCCCCAGTGCGCCGGCTGCAACCAGCACATCCTGGACAAGTTCATCCTCAAGGTCCTGGACCGGCACTGGCACAGCTCCTGCCTCAAGTGTGCCGACTGCCAGATGCAGCTGGCCGACCGCTGCTTCTCCCGGGCCGGCAGCGTCTACTGCAAGGAGGATTTCTTCAAGTGAGTACCCCTCGGGGCACAGCCCCCCCAAAAGCAGCATCTCCCTGCTTGCGGAGCAAACAGCCTAATTTTAAACCTAATTTCTCCAAAATCTTCCTACAACTTCTTTTTGTTGTTGCCGTTGTTGTGGAAATAAAGGGAATGTCGGTGCTCTGCAGCTGCCGCGAGCTGGATGCTGGTTGTTGGGATTTAACTGTCGGAAAGCCCCAAATCTCCCTGATGCTGCTGTCCCTCCCCCGTGCTGGCGTTCAGGCCCCCGGGGTGACATCCTGCGGCGGTTCCGGTGGCCCCGGCTCCGCTCGGAGCTAGAGGGCAGGAGAAACCCGCACAAGGCAGCGGTAACGCTGCCTGTTCCTCCCGAGAGCCTCGCTCGCCTCCTCGGGATTTGCTGATGCTGTTTCTCTCTCCCCTCACCTTTTACCTCTTTNNNNTCTTTTTCTTTTTAAAATCCTTTTTTTGCTCCCATTAGCGTGAAAACCTCATTTGATTGCGCTGGCAGCTGCCTCTGAGCAGTGTGATGCCCCAGCCTTGGCATTTCCCTGCTCCCATGAGACAGGACACCCCGTTCCCCATTAAAAATGGACTTTGCTGTGAGGATGCTCTGGTCCCTGGCTGCCCGTGAAATCTGGGAGTTTTCCCAAGGGGTGGAGAAGGTTTTTGCTGGGACTGGTGCTGGCAGTGAATCGCCATGGAGCAGAGGGGTTGGACCCTGGCCGGTGGGCACCTTTCACTGCTTGGACGCAGGAGATGGGGCTCAGCCAAGAGGCAGCTGCTGCCCCTCGGGGACTAAAGGCACCTCCTCATGCCGTCATCTCCCGCTCGGGGCCAGCCGCACCGGCCGTCCCCACCCCCCTCACCACCGGCCGAAAGCCATTGCGATTAGTCCCTAGACGGGACTTGCCCTGCCTTCCCATCCCCAGGCTCTCCTAGATCCTCATCAGGCTCATCAGGCATCAGCACCAAAGATGCAGCTTGGATTTCTCCTTCTCGGAGACGGTCAAAGCGGCCACTCCAGCCTGGGTAATAACACTTCACTTCTGATATTTTCCAGCCTATTAATCTCCAAGTCATTTAAATAGTTGCCCAAAAGGTGCGGGTAATCAATGTTAATTGGAGTTGAAAGATCAGCGACTTTCTCAGATGAGGTCCTGCCTGGATTATTTGGTGCCAATCAATAGCAGCTCGGCGCTCGCACCTCACCTTTCCTTAACCGCTCATTGATCTCGGGGTGGGGAACCTGCAGGGGACGTGAGGATTTCAGCCCAGCTTCAGAGGCACTTGGCAATGCAGGAGCTGCTTTGGAAAGGATCAGATCGATTTTTGATTTTTGTCTTTTTTTTCCTTCCCCCAAACTGCAGCTCTTGATCCACAGCTGTGGGTGGCTCTGTCCTGGGTCCTCTGTCCCCAGATGGTGTGGAAACACCCTGGGATGTTGGGACAGCTGTTAAAATGGCTTTTATAGTGTTCTGTGAGAGGGGGTGGGTGGGCAGTGGATGGATGCTGCAGAGTGGGCACCAGCTCAGCCTTGGGAGCAGAAAAGCATCCTCTGTCCATCCTATCCCTCTCTCAAGCCTGCCTTCCTCCTTCCCTCCATTCCCACCCTCCCTGCATCCCTCCCTTTTCTGCTTCCTTCATCCCTCCTTCCCTCTCTCCTGTCCATCTCCTATCCACCCCTCTCTCACTTCCTTCCTCTCCCACCTTCCCTCCCAGCTGACTCCAGGAGAGCTGAGGTCTCCCCAGCAGATGTCCAGGGCCTCTCCCTTTAGGATGTAAGCCCAGAAAATGAGACAAACCAGGTTTTTCCTTTGCACCTCCTGCTTTCAACACCCCAAAATCGTGCTGGCACCACTCAAGCCCGGTGCCTGCCACCCATCCCTGGGTGACAGCTGCATGACTCAGGGACGGTCTCAGAGACCCAGCTTTGGTGGCCGTGCCCTGAATTTCTGGAGGGGATGGGTAGCCATGGGGCTTGAGGGTGATTTTGCACGACTGGGGGGTGTTCAGGCCTCTGGGGACAGTGAGAGGTGCCTGGAGTGGCTGCACTCCCCAGGCACTCCCAAATGTCACTGCCAACCCCTGCAGCCTTGGGGCGGGGGGCCAAAGGGGGGTTGGGTGTTCCTGTGCTGCCTCCTTCGAAGCAGATGGGGACAGGTTTATTCTGATACCTTTGTCACCTGGGCTGCTGCAACACCAGGATGGCTCCGTGGTGTCCTGGGGTGTTTAGGGCTGCTGTGGGGAGCAGGGGAGACCTTGCAGAGCCGCCGTGGTGCCAGTGGGAGGTGGGGATCAGCCCCAGGTCAATCCCACAGCATCCGTTGCCAAAAACACCAGCAGAATGTCTGCTCACTTCTGACTTCCTTCTCACGGCATGTGTCACCCTTGTGCCATTAACTCAGTGAATCCTCTTCTTGCACGCTTTCTGCACCATTCTTGCATGTTCCTTGCGTGCTTCTTCTGCATTCCTTGCATGGTCCCTGCACAATCATCAGGTGCATCTTCCACACTCCTTGCACCGTCCTTGTACCATCCCCGCACGTTTCTTTCACGCTGCTTCCACACTCCCTGCAAACTCCTCACACCATTCTTGCATGCTCCTTCCACGCTTCTTTTCCCACTCTTACCCTCACCTTGCGTGCTGCTGCCACACTTCTCTCATGTCCCTTGCACGCTCCCTGCAGCCGTGCTGGCGGGTTTGCTCGTGCCCCACACCAGCCCACCCCACTCCCCTGTCAGGCCGTCGTTATGGTGTAAGAGCCCCATCATTCTGCATTAATCTGGGATTCATCATGCCAGCGGGGTGGCGTAATTAATTTATTTGGTATTAATGTGGATGAAATATGTACTGTCCTTGCAGGGGAAAATCAGGCAGCCTATAAGCATTAGTTAAAAGAATCATTAAAATCAAACCTTCCTCGGCTCCATTAGGCCGGTCTCTCACTCTGAGGAAGATAAACCCCCGCCGTGTGAAGTGTCATGCCTAATAAGGTTGATTGCTGGTTTAAACTCTGCCCTGTCTCCTGGTGCCCGTCCCGGCAAACCCCGCCTTGCCGGGGGGCTCAGGGTCGCCCGCTTCTCCTCGCAGGCGTTTCGGGACCAAATGCACGGCGTGCCAGCAGGGCATCCCCCCAACCCAGGTGGTCCGCAAAGCCCAGGACTTTGTGTACCACCTCCACTGCTTCGCCTGCATCATCTGCAGCCGGCAGCTGGCCACGGGCGACGAGTTCTACCTGATGGAGGACGGGCGGCTGGTCTGCAAGGAGGACTACGAGACTGCCAAGCAGAACGGTAGGCGCCCCGAAAAGGCTGCACATGCACGGAGAGGTGGCCGTGGCCCGTGTCCCTGGGCTACCTGTGGGAAGGTGTCGCTGCGGGCCCTGGGGCAGCTGTTTTTGGGGAGACACTCCCCAGTGGTGTGTGCTGCTGCTCGGGGCTGGTACCGGCTCCTTTGCTTGCAGATGACTCCGAGGCGGGCGCGAAGCGGCCCCGGACCACCATCACGGCCAAGCAGCTGGAAACACTCAAGAATGCCTACAAAAACTCCCCCAAGCCCGCCCGGCATGTGCGGGAGCAGCTCTCCTCCGAGACGGGGCTTGACATGAGGGTGGTGCAGGTGAGGCCGCGGGTGCCCCTCTCCACCCTGCCCCTAGAGGAGGGCGGCGCAGGGGTCCCCTCTGGGGTGCCTGGGCGCTGGTTTTGATTTGGGGGATGCAGTGGTATTGGGGTGACGAGGGTGCCTGGAAGCTGGGCTGCAGGGATGAGGGGTTGCTGGATTGCATGGGGGTGTGGGAGCTGGGGGGCAGGAATGCTGGCAGGCAGGTTTGCAGGGGTTTGGGATGCTGGGTTGTGTGGGTGTGCAGGTGTTGGCGTACCAGGATGTTGGTGTGCCAGTGCTGGCATGCTGAGTTGCGGGGATGCTGGTATGTCGGGGTGCTGGGATGTTGGGGCACTGGGATGTCGGGGCGCTGGGATGTTGAGGTGCAGGATGTAAGGGGTGATGGGATGTCGGGATGCTGGGATGTCAGGGGTGCCAGGATGTAGGGGCGCTGGGATGTAAGGGGTGCTGGGATGTTGGGATGTCAGGGTGTTGGGATGTTGGGGTGTCGGGATGCTGGGATGTAGGGGTGCCAGGATGTTGGGGTGCCAGGATGTAAGGAGTGCTGGGATGTTGGGGTGCCGGGATGTAAGGGGTGATGGGATGTGGGGGTGCCGGGATGTCAGGGTGCCTGGATGTCGGGGTGCCGCAATGTAAGGGGTGATGGGATGTCGGGGTGCCGGGATGTGGGGGTGCCGGGATGCTGGAGCACTGGGTTTCATGGGTGCTGGGTCGAAGAGGCACTGGATCGCGGCGATGCTGCCATGCAGGACTGCCAGGGTGGCGCGGTGCCGTGGTGCCACCGCTGTCCCCATTGCCTGCTCCAGGTGTGGTTCCAGAACCGGCGGGCCAAGGAGAAGCGGCTGAAGAAGGACGCGGGGCGGCATCGCTGGGGGCAGTTCTACAAGAGCGTGAAGCGGAGCCGCGGGGGAGGGAAGCTGGAGAAGGAGAGCTCGGCCGAGGACTGCGGCGTCAGCGACAGCGAGCTCAGCTTCCGCGGTGAGCGCGGCGCCGGAGCGGGGCCGGGGGGCCGCGGGGCCGCCCCCCGCGCTGACCCCCCGCCTCCGCTCTCCCTCCTCTCCCCGGCAGAAGACCAGATCCTCTCCGAGCTCGGCCACAACAACAGGGTGTACGGCTCCGTGGGGGACGTGGCGGGCGGACAGTTGCTGAACGGCGGCTTCTCCATGGAGGGCACGGGACAGACGTACCAGGACTTGCGGGACGGCAGCCCCTACGGCCTCCCGCAGTCGCCGTCCTCCATCTCGTCGCTGCCGGCCCACCCGCCCTTGCTCAACGGGCTGGACTACGCCATGGACGGCAGCCTGGGGCTGGTGGCCCACGGGGCGCAGGGGGTGAGTCAGACGCTGCGGGCCATGGCCGGGGGGGGGCCCACCTCCGACATCTCCACGGGGAGCAGCGTCGGGTACCCAGACTTTCCCACCAGCCCGGCCTCCTGGCTGGACGACATGGATCACCCCCCTTTCTAAGCGCTGCTCGCCCCCCGCCCCGGCCCCCCGCGCTCTCCCCGGCCCGCAAGCGCAGCACCGAGGGCACCCGCCGGCGGTTGACCTTTCCAGGATTTCCCATGGGAATTGGCCCTGGAGGGCTGGAGGGAGGGGGGGACAGCAGCGGCGATGGCCGGGGGCGGCTGTGCTCGGGCGGGGGGCACGGATGCCTTTGGGTGTAAGCACAAGAGAGGCGGCGGCGCACGGGACGCGCGGCGAGGACCCCGGCGCGGCGCTGGGGACGGCGGGGACCCGGCCCTGGCGTGGCCGGCGGGAGGGAAAGAAGGACAATCAGGGCTGGCAGAGTCCATCCCGGCACCCGCGCCAGCCCCGCACCCCCCTGCCGAGCACCGCTGCTATTTTCAAGAGTTATTTTTCCATACGGAGTTGAAACGCAGCTCGGCGCTGCCCGGAGCCTCAGCAGAAAGAGAAGTCTATATTGTAGAAGGATTTATTTTGCCGGGGACGCGTCCGAGCAGGGCCATTGTCCCGCTGCCCGGGGGCGATGCTGCCGCGGGCGATCCTGCCTGCTCCTGGCCCAGAGGCCACGATTCATCCCTGGGCACGCAGGAGCATCACCGCTTTGTACCATGGTCACGCGAGGGGGGAGGACTTAAAAAACAATTGTCTCCAGCCCGAGATGCCCACTGGCCAAGCTGTGCCAGGGTGGGGCCAGCCGGGATGTTTGGGACTGGCACCTGCGGAGCAGCAGCTGGACGGGTGGGTGAGAGAGGTGGGCAAGGTTTGCTCTGAGGGTATCGCGAAAAATTCCTCGCATGCAGGGGAAAGGGTATTTCGTCAGCTGCAGAAGCACCTGCGTGGTGGGAAAGGGAGGGATTGAGGTGCGAGATGCTCCTGGTACAGGTCACCCTCCTCCTTTGGTGCCGTGGGGCTGATGGCACTAAACGGTGAGTGCAGGCAGCCAGGAAAGATCCAGGTGGCTTTGGCACATGCCACAAGACCCATGGGGTCTGCTCCTGGCCAGGCCCACTCAGCACTAGCCCTTGCTCAAAACCCAGATGCCCATCTCCCCCAGCACAGCCACACCCACTACCTTCAGACCTTCAGCCCCAGGGACAAGATCCAGCTCCACACTCTCTGCCCAGGGTGCCCAGCTCTGCCCCAGCCCCACAGGGATGTCCCAGGCATGGGGTCCCTGCCATCCTCTCTGTCTCTGGGGTGATGCTGATGATCCCAGGCTGCCCTTCAGCGAGGGCTGGGGGTGGATCCAGTCAGTCGGCTCCTTCCAGAGGTGGGGAGACTCCAGAAGCAAAGGGGAAAAAAAAAGAATTAAAATGAAAAAAAAATGCCACACAAGAAAGCACATCACTGGTCTGTCCTTGTCCTTCCTTGCCCCCCCAGCTGGGTGCGTTGGTGCTGCAGGAGCTGCCCCAGCTGCATCCATGTGCCTCCCCCCTCCCCAGCCTTGGGTGCTGCTTTGTGCCAAGCTCCCGGCCTTGCCGGCACTGGTGGGGAGGGGGACTGGGGAGAGCCGTGCCTGCTGCTCTCCATCCCCCTTCGACAAGGCCAAATGCCTCCTCCCCTCGCTGTGTAAATTTTGTACAGTTCCGGAAAGTGAGAGTCTTGTTTCCTGGGGGAATAAAAAGGAAAAAAAAATAAAACCCAACAAAAATAATAATAATAAAAAAACCTTAAAGAATAAAACCTTATTTATTGCCATGTCTTGGGGAGAAATGATCCCTCCAAATCGCCCCCGAATTCGGGCCCAGGGCGTTGCTTTTGTACCCTGCCTCTGGTGTGTTGGCATGAGATGTGTACAGTCACCCCCTCTGCTGTGAGGGAAAGTGATGGCAAATAAACTCGGGATGCTCTTTAGCAGCTGCTGTCTTTGGGATTTTCTTCCTCAGTGGGAGGGCAGTGCTCACCAGCGGCATCGCCTGCTCCGGCACTGGTGGCTGTTGGGGTCAGATCTGTGTCCGGGTGGTGGAACTGACACCCCCGGGTGATGGAACAAGTGACACAGAGCTCATCCTGCCCTGGCTTTTTGCTGGCACAGAGAGGTTTGGGGTGGGAAGCTCCCCACGGTGCCACAGCTTTCCTGCCACCACGCAGCCGTGACAGTGGGTGCCCGGCCGTGCCACCACAGCGCTCGGTGGGCACAGGTGAGATGGAAGGGCCATGCCAGGCAGGAGGGGCGGGGGGGGGTCCAAGCCCCTCCATGGGCACCGGTGTGTTGGCTTTCTATATTTTAATCATTTTAACATTTAATGCTTCTCAATTAAAGTGATTTCCTGGAGTAGATGCCAAGCTTAGGGCGAATGCACATTAACCACTTTCTGTATCGGTAGTTAAAGGCACCAAGGGATTTAACAGCAATCCGCAAGGCTGCTGGGGAAAGGTTTGGCTGAATAAAGCAGATTATAAACAATAATATATGTCTTTCTCTCCTCCCCCCCACCCCCGCTTTCTTTTTTTTTGGAAAGGCTCCAACCTCACAAACAGACCTAAAGTGCTATAAACATCTCCAGGGCTGAGCGCTCGGGCCCCAAATGTGCTCTCTGAAAGCACCAGCACCGCGGCTGCTGCTTTTCATCCCGGCTTTCACGGAGATTTTTTATTACCCAGCGTGTCCATCAAGCCAGGCAGTGTCTGTGCGTTATGGCCCTGCACACGGGTGGCCTTGCTTGTCCCCAACCTTGGTGCCACCACGTCTCCCTCACAAAGTCAGCGTGACCCCAGCATTGGGGTTGGCATCTCTGCGCCATCTGCCTCCCCATGCAAAAGCACCAGGCTGTGATGGGCCTGGCCACTGCCAGCCTGCAGCTCCCCTGGGCAGGGGCAGCAGGAGCCACCGAGGGGCCCTTGCTTAATATTAACTTAATGGAAAATAACTTGCCCAAGCCACTGTGTCCCCACCATGGAGCCTGGGCTGTGCCGTGGGTGCTGTGGTGGCTGCTGGAGCCAGCGCAGCGACTTCGTCAGCATCAGCCAGCGCTGGCAGGAGCCACAGACACTGTGAGGGGCCAAAACCCTCGTGTGCCTGCTGCCCAGCCACTCCTCAGCCAAGGGAACGTTCCCATTTATTTTCCCGAGGCTGGATGTGCTGCAGAACCTGACGGCAAGTGGCTTCCTGTCACAGCACTGGAGATTTCCTCTGCCCCCCCAGGCTGTAAATCTTGTCTGGGAAAAGCAGACTCATGGCAATACCCCGCAGGGAAGCCACGATCTCCTCTGGCCATGCACCCACCCAGTGCAGCAGCCTCCCTCCCAGCTCCCTCCCACAGCACAAACCCATCCCTGGCAGTTCCCTGGACCCAGCTGGGATGCTGATGAGGAAGCATTAAACCCCATGATCATCCCACTCCGGCACCCAGGCATGGCCCTGAGGCACATTTTTCCCACTTTCTGGGTACTTGGCCAGCTGAGGAGATCATGAAGTGTCTGAGACAGCCCCAGAGGGGTGACAGGGTGGGTGCAGGTTCATCTGTGCCCAGCTCTTGCCAAACCTCAGCCTCGAGGGAGCCACTCCAGGGATGGACACACAGCAGGAGCCCCGGAGCCCTAACGGAGGTGGGGTTTAAAGCCATTCAGTTCAGCAAATCGGTAAAAGTCCTGTCAGCTTGGAGAGGCCGATTAGCAACATGAGTTGTGTGAGAACCAGAGGGACAGACAGACACCCAGAGGGACAGACAGACACTCGTGTGACCCTGCTGGCTTTGCAGCCCTCTCTCCCCAGGACAGGAGCTCAAGCAGGACTTCCCAAGGGCTGCACTGCACTGCCTCCCATTCTTAAGGCTTCCAAGGCAGCCCTCCAAAAACAAACAAACACACACACCGAGGCTTGATCCCAACACTGTGCTTTTATTTATACGATTTTGTTTGGACCCAGGGGGAAAAAAACAAACCCAAACCAAAATTCAACCTGAACGGGAGAGATGAGCATCTCACCTGGCCTCGCAGCTCCACGGAGGAGCCGACGGCTCAGCCCTCGCTGCTCTGCTGAGACAGCCAACACAGTACTCGTGTTTGATACATTAAAATAATACCTGGGGCCTCCTCCAGGCCCTCCCCCCCTCCCGCCCCCCTCAAATACTGATAAACGTCAGAGCATGCCAAACTCTGATCCCATCCTGCTCAGGGCCTGCGCTTGGCCCTCGTGCTGGGGAGCCCAGCCAGACCCTGTGCTTTAAAAGGTCCCCTCGAACCCCCGAGGTGTTTGGGGAGGGCGGCGGGGAGGGGGAAGGGGTGTTATTGCAGAGCATCTCTGTGCCCCGGGGGTCAGGGCGCGCCGGTGCCGTGCTGCTGCAGCGCCCGGGTGATGGCTTTGGAGTCCGTCACCTCCGCGGGCAGGCAGCCCTCCTGGTCCCGCAGCCCGGGGTCGGCTCCCGACTGCAGCAGCAGCTCCACGATGTCCAAGAACTCGCAGGTGGCGGCTGGAGGGAGAAAGGGAAGGGTAAGTCGGGGAGGCCGGCCCGGGGTGGCGGCGAGGGGCGTTTCTGGAGCGGCGGCTGTAGCTGGCGTGTGCCGGCGGCAGCAAACGCCGGCTCAGCCCCTGCCCGGCAGCAGAGCAGTGCTGGGGCTGTGCTCAGCACTGCTTCCGATTTAATAGTGCAAAGGAAGGAGAAAGCACAGAGTGAGGGCAGTGCGAAGCCAGAAGTCCTGAGGGGGTGCTACTGGTGCACCCAGAGCCCGTCAGAGGAGCTGGGAGCCGAGGGAGCTGCAGGCATCACCCGGGACACAGGGGGAGCCTGGGCACAGCTTGGCCAGGACTGGACACTGACCCTGGGAAGGGCCCCAGAGGGCCACCGCAGCACTGCAGAGAGCCCCAAAGTGCCACCTGGGAAAGCATTCCTTGCCTGCTTTTGTACCCAGAATTTGTAATGCATTCACCATCTGTAATGGATCTGTGAGCCCTTGCCCCTCAGCTGCCTCCTGAATCTCCCCAGGAGCAGGCAGCACATCCCAGGCAGGACATCGTCAGTACTGCCTCGCTCCTGGCTTTTGTCCATCGCTTCTCTTTGCACAAAATTCAGATGGTTTATAGCTGCTGGCTACCACTTCCCCGAGCACCAGCTCCGAGTGACTGTGCCCATGGCCTGGGACAGCTGTTAATGGCACACCTTTTATTCCTCACACCTCTACTAATAACTGTTTGTTCATCCCTGATTTTCTCTGCCAAGATAAGAGTCAAGTTTGACCTGAGTTCTTCTCTGTCCCAGGATGTAACAGTGTAACCTAAGGATGATAATAAAAAAGAACCAGGAAAATCAGGAAAACTCTTTAACCCCGAAGAGCTGGACTTGGCTGACATCAGCAGAAGTCCCAGAGCCCAAATTTTCCCTTAAGCCTGTGCAACTCAGATCCTAGTGAAGCCAAACCCTGCCTTACAAGTCCATGAAGCTGGCAGCTTCCTCTTGCATTGGTAGCAATTGGTTTGAATCATATTTTGGGTGTTTTTATAAAGCATCCGACTGACTCCTTTAGTAATTAGTGTCTTTCACATTACTCTGCAGCCCTCCACTAATCCAAAAGGACAAGAGGTAATGTCTCATTAAAATAAACTCAATGTGTGATTGGAGTTTGTATTGAAAAGATAAAAAAGGGAGAAAAAGGGGGAAACAGGTTGGTGAGGAAGCAGGTGGGGGTGTGGGCAAAGCCGAGCTGAAGAGGAGCACATCCCCCTGCAGGAAACAGACTTCCAGAGGTGCCAAGGAAGCTGCTGCGGAGCTGGTCCCCATAGGGAAAGGTGGCTTACTCATCCGGTGCCGCTGGTGGGCACAGCCCGTGTCCTTGAGCAGGCTGGGGACAGCCCTGGGGACGAGCACAGCTGCTGGATTTATCACAGCCCGGGACCCTCGATTTGTCAAGGGCCGGAGCGGCAGCCCTGACACTGGCACGGGTGAAGATGAATTTCCATTCAGCGCAGTTCGCCTCCCGACTCCATTAATCCTCAGGGTTCAGATGATGAATTTTTTTTTATTATTTATTTTCCCTCCAGCATCCCCTCCCACTGCCCTGCCACAGCGCAGACAGAGCCGAACAGATGGTGCTTTGCAGGGAAGCCGGAGCGCCCAGGAGGATACGGAGCCTGCCCACTCCGCGGCCACGTGGCCACCACCGCTCGGAGAAGCCTTGATTTCCTCTGGGAGAGGCAGCAGCAACGATTTCAGTATTCCCAGTGGGTGGCTGGGTGGAGGGATGGAGAGGAGCCGAGGGGAAGGGGCCGTTCAGCAGGGACACCGTGTGCACAGCCCTGGGCACGGCCCCGGCCGCTGCCCCCGGCCCGGGCAGGGATCCGGCCGTGGGTC
>VZRQ01004838.1:434355-449250 GCA_013397975.1 Machaerirhynchus nigripectus | reverse complement strand
GTGGGTCTGGCCGTGGGTCTGGCCATGGGTCCGGCCGTGGGTCCGGCCGTGGGTCCCACTGGGGCCGGTGCTGCCGGACCACGCTGCGCCGGCCTCCGCTTAACCCCCGATTAAAGCCGGGGTCAGCGGCGATCGGAAGGAGCAGGATTTATAGCCCACAGCAGGATGCGGTGTGACACTGGCTGTAATCAGCAGAGCTGTCACCACAAGGACAGCTGTCAGGCCACGCTCATAAAAAGGGATGCAGACACCCTAAAAGCAGCGGCTGCCTTGCTGATGGGATTTAACCCTTCCCTGAATTTCCTGAACAGCCCCCAGCAAGAGGGAAGGCCCTGTGAAGGCACTGCTCTGCTCAGAGGTGGTGTCCACAGGAGCCCTCCTGCCTCTCCGCTGCAATTAACACCTTGGTTGTGAAGGGCTGACCCAAAAGGGACTGGGAGGTGACACTGAGTTCCAGGTTCAGGCCAACAGCCACTTGAATCAAACCCAGTCACTCATCTGAGAAGCTGTGTCCAAGCTCGGGGTGATTTAGGGCCAGATCAGCAGGTAAGGGAATGAGGATGTCCTGGGGGCAGTGATGGCCACCAGGAACAGCCGGGCACCCACGGGAACACCAGACCTGGGTGCCAACAACTCAGAGAGGCTTCCCAAAGATGATGTACAGGGGGGAGAGAGGGGATAATACCCAAGGGGAAGAAAAAGTGTTAACACTTAGCAAATATTTGGGAAGAAAACCCTGGAAAACTGTCATTACTGAAACACCTGAGCTGGAAGGGTGGGTCAGAGAAACCATATCTGAAATAATGTCCATTATATCAGTTAGTTTGCTTGTGTTAAACAAGCTGCCTCAGTCCCCAGCCAGAGGGATCCACCTGCATGGAGTTTAACCTCAGGTGATGCACCCACCTTTGCCTTTCACATACTGGGCTTGCTTGAAGCAGGTGCTCTTGGATAACTTACACGTGTGCTATGCTTTTGCACAACCTATTACCATCTACTGTGCACCCCTCAGTGCTGGAGTTGGGAAAGCGTCTTCCCAGGAGAGAGAAAGCCCCAAATGGGGAATGGATCAGGCAGAGAAAGAGGCAATGTGGCATTTGAAGTGCTGTCCACCTGAGGACAACGCTGAGCTAAGCAACAGATTCACCATCCCCGTCACAGTGACAGGAGTTTGAAAAATAGAGTATCCCACAGGAAAGATCCCACAGGGAGAAATCACATTATGGTAACTACAGTCTCGGCTCAGGGGCCCTGGAATCCGGGAGCTTAGCTCCAGATCCAAATGCTGTGCTTTGGACTGATGTCTGCAAAGCAATTTTGCCATCCTGCTGATGTCCTTGTGGCGCGATCAAGAAGAGAGAGAAAGACACAAACACTTCAGAACGACAAGTATGCTCTTAATTACAGTGACAGGCATCAAGAGAGAGTAGAAAATAATAACTGGCTATGTCTTAATTTTGGGAAAAAAATCATGATCCAGATTAAATTGATACTTTTTTCCTATTCCCTGCACATCAGCACCGCATGCGTCACTTCGGTCTCCACTTCTCTCATTTGGAGACAGAACAATCTTTCAATTAAATCATGTATCTAATTAGCCTGTAATTGTAGGAGGGACACCAACTGTGACTTGTCTCTGCTGATTTTGGGTAGCAGAGTAGGTGCAGCAGTCTCAGCTGTGATCAAACAGGTTTGTCTCCAGGACACATGAAGGTGGAGGCCACCGTGTTTGTCCCCTTCCCCTGACCTGTGCCAGGCACAGACCCTCCCTGAAGGCCGAGGGATTTGGCATCCCCTAACCAGAGCCACTCCTGGGTCTGCAGGTGGCACGAGCACATCCTGGAGACACAGAGGTGTACAGGGAAACTCTGCATCATTAACTGGGGGAGAAGGAAGGCTTTAAGGTGACATTTGCAGAGGAGAACGAAGGGAGGGCAGCAATCTTCTCCCAAGGCTCCTACTCCTACCATGCTGCGATTTGCTAGTGGAGGGAGCCACTGGTTAATCAAATCCAGCTTCCTTGCTCATTTTTCTTCTGAAATTTGCTTTCTGTGTATAAAGCATTTACTCCAGCTGCAAATCCATGCTGCTAAGAAGGAACAGCCAAGCTTAGAGGCAGCTTACCATAATGGAGTGCAGTCTGGCCTTCCCCATCCTGAAAGAGAGAGAGAGACTTGATTTTAGAGGTGTAAGTAACATTGTGGTGATACAAATAAATCCCAGTTTTAAAGAAATAAGCTGAATCACAGCAATGTTTTAATTGACTAGACGAACAGCCAGGACACCCAGCTAGCTGACAGCTGGGATTTGAATCATCATCCACCATCACTCCCTATTGATGGATAATCAATATCTATCCACCCGTAGGAGTGTGTGGATCCCGTCATGACGTGAGTGCAATTCAGTTCATACCGTTATCACTTCCAGCCCATAAAAATGAAGGATTTCAGTCCTGTGGCCTCACTCTGGGATTCTCACTACTCCTGATGCTTTAGTGCAAGATGCCTCAGAGCAAATCCAGCTTTGGCCAACTACTTGAGAGAAGGGTAAAGCAGCGGGACGCTCCCACAGCTCAGTGCGCTGCACTCCTCAGCACAAGGGAGCACACATGGGAAAACACCCCAGTTCTTTCCACCTGGATAAATCTTAGGTTCCTGCTTCCATAATTTAGGTCTACCCCCATGCCCAGTTTAAGTTCTGTTGAGTCAGGAAAGGGCACACTGCTCAGGGATGAGAGCAAGCTGCCAAACTCACCCTTGTGAAACCCCTGCAGTGCAAGGGCAAAGCAAACCGGGTGATCTGTAGGTGCTGGCACACGGCTGCCTGTTCCAGCTAACACTTCAGCCACTGCATCAGCTGCAGTGCTTTGGGAAGTGAGTCCCCTCCCCAGACTCCCGTGTCCCCTCCCCAGGGCTCTGCCAGAGTTGGTGCTTCACATCCAGCACTGCAAACCCAGGCACCTCAACCCGACACAGCCTCATCCTGCCACCAGAACAGGTGAAATAACAGAAGGAAAGAATTACTGGTCCCTTTGCTTTCACTACCCCAACCAGGATTAGCCTCTAATTCAGTTCTTTGCCTCCTTAATTTATTTGCATCTGTCTATAGAGACCTAAGTTTTTAATTACCATCATCTTTGGGATTAAGGTGCAAATTCTACAGTCTGCCCTGGATTCTGGAGCAGGCGAAAGGGAAAAGAACAGGAGAACAGGTAGAAATTCCACTCATAGCTGGAAGCCTTCTGGTTTCCCAGTCTGTTATTCTGTTCGATATTGAGCCTGTTGAGCTGAGGAATTAGAGATGGCCTGTGTTGTGGGGTGGGAGGTGCCATGCTTTGCTCTGGGACACTGCACCAACACGACAACCATGGCAGCAACAGGGACAAAAAGCCAGATGTAGCAGGCATTTGCTGCCTAAATACACATATTCACGAATTCTCCCAGCAAAGGGGTGGGAGGGGCAGATTTTCCTTTCCACGTGCCACAGGTCCCTCACAGCAGCGTTTGAAGACGCCTCATCTCGGGAGCCTACTGCTGCCCCAGCTGCAGGGAGCGCAGTGCAAATGGGTGTCATTAGATGGTACCACAAACCAAGGAACTGAGGGGATCAGGGACAGCATCCACTGATTGCTCCACACTAACAGGGTAACCTGTGTGAGCCAGTGCCCCTGAGCGCTCCCTAAGCTCACACCTACTCGGAGGAGTGACAGGGCCAGCACTGACTTCAGCAAAATACGGAGCAGGGCTGGGGAAGGAGAGGCAGGAGCGCTCCGAATGAGTTACTGGAAAGGCAGGATGTCAGATGTGTGGGCTGGGGGATGGGAATCCAGCTCCTCTCTGCATCACCACCTCCAAGACTGCAGCCCACAAAACCCACAGGTGAATGGGACCAGAGCCGTGCTGCAGAAACCCCTTCCCACGGGAACACTTTGCTGCAGAACTCCCTATAAAACACACAGGGCCGCTCCAGGAATCCTACAGACATTTGTTCTGCTTCCAAAGGCCTGCAGAAAGCACTGCTGTTTCAGCAGCTGGCTGGGGCTAGCAAGGTTTTTTATTTCTCTTAGATGTACTTCCTGGCATCTGCAGGGCTAAGGAGGGAGCGCTGGTCCCGGCACAGGAAATGCATCTCTTTAATCCCAGTGTGGTTTTTAGAAAGAACTATTAATCCAGTGTTATGCAAACATGGTTTGCACTTTATTCACGCTGTGGATTTTCCCCCAGCTTTGAGCCTGCCCAATGGCCAAATGCTATTTGTTGCACTTCTCAGATGCCGTGCTGTTTGCCTCTATTTGCTCTGTGACAAATTTTAATCCAGGTAAATGGAAAAAGCTCTAGTGTGGTCACTCGCTAAAGGCCTTGAAAGCCCTTGGGAAGCTGCTGATCTCAACCCCTCTTTGATGTGGCTTTTTGGAGCACCGTGGCTAATTGCAGCCTGATGCACCCGGCTGCTCCAGGTACGGCAGTGCTGAGCCTTCGGAGCAAAATGGTCACACCTGGAGACTAATCAACCACGGGCTGTGACAGTCAGGATTACAGCTCCCATTGTGGGAATTAGGTGAGACAAATATTGCCTGCCGGGCACTGGAAATGTCCGTTTTGCAAGCAAACACGATGTGCAGATGAGTGAAGATTAATTCTAGCTGGCCTTGACGCAAGGGCTATTTCCCGATGTGCAACAGAAAGCAGCGGCCCCTTCAGCATCTTAGGGTCCTGGTCCCGGGATGTGCCTCTGCTGGGATGAATGATCCCAAACAGTGAGCAGGCAGGTACAAGCCCGTGTCCTCACCCCACTGGCACCAGCCAGGAGCAGGGCATCTGCAGCGCATCCTCCGCGGCCGGGAGGAACACGGAGATGCCGGCGGTGATCAGACGGATCCTTTCAGCAGATGGACCCAAGAGAAGGTGCTGAGTAGGGAAGCTGATGTTGGTGAGTGTAGAAGAGGAGATGGGCAGCTCTGGGCCAACACTGAGCCAAGATGCCTCCGAGAAATGCCCTTTCATGCCCCTGCATCAGCTGGAAAAATGTCACTGTCACAGGTTAAAAAGGAGGAAACCTGCTCTGATTCAGTAACTGCAACACAAAAGAGGGGAAAAGCCAGGCTCAATGCAGTAGTAGACCTTCTGTAAAGGCCTGCAAGGCACTGGTCAGCCCTTGTCCCAGAGCCCTTTGAGCAATACTCCATCTGGAACAAGGAGGAGCTTGTGGAAATGGCAGAACCCACACAGGCAGACAGAAAATGAACAGAAAGAAAAGAAAGACCATGGCACACTCAAATGTAAGAGCTCTCAGTTCCAGACACGTTAGTGACCAACAACAGATCTGATTCCAAGCTTTCCTCTTGCCTCCTAATGCCATGTGCCATCTGTGGCCATGTCAGAGTGACAGCCGAGCTGCATGGCCTTTCGGGGAGATGCAAACCCAAATGTCTACGTCTACCAAACCCATCAAAACAAAGATGCCACAGAACCACTGGTACCTCCTACATCCATGGTCTGCGACAGATGTCACTCAATGAAAATCCAACTACCAGTGGATAACTTATTGGATAACAGGATTTTGTTCTGCTCCTGAGAAATTTAAGCGAGAGAAATGAGAGAAGATGGACCGAGCGCAGATGGACCAACTGTCTTATCTGCTAAGTGGTACTATGGCTGCTGCACGTCAATTCTGCCTCATAAGTGATAGGATTATATTGGTGTTGCCATGCCATGTTCATTCCTTGGGAATTTCTGTTCCCTGCTTAACCTAACACACGCTCTGGACTGAAGGGCAGACACAAGGAAATGGCTTGGCTAAGCCTGCTGGGACGCTGTGCACCCTGTAAGACACGACTGCTGCCGCCTTGCCTTTGCAAACAGACCAGAGTCCAGACTGGCCAGTGTCCGGCTGTGGCTTCAGGGGGCAGTTTTAAAACCAGTGCTGTATAAACACTGCTAGTCCAGAGCTGCTTCACTCGCCCTCCAGGCTGTGTGCAGAAACCTGTCAGCGGGAGGGAGACACCGCCTCTTCCTCCATCTCCTGTGTTTCGTTTAGCACCAGTGGAGAAAGAGGAGGAACAAATCCATGCTGGTTACCTGGGTGAGCTTTGGTCCAGCCTGACCCTGTAGCACTGATGAAGCTGGGGCTGGACCCTCCACACCAGCACAAGGGTCTGTAGGGGACCCCACACCTCCTTGAGTGTTGCTCCACACCGAGATCTCACCTCGACGCCTTCAACCACCTCCCCAAGCACAGACACCGTGAGTGTGCAAAGCACAGCAGCAAACATCTACACTAACCCTGCCCTTTCCGAGGGTAGCACATGTGCTCTTTATTTTAAGGTATTTTTCCCCCCATATCACCTCTTCTTTCTGCTCAAGGTGCACGATCGTTCCCACTGACAGACCTGAATGTTGGCAGGGGTCGCAGGAGATAAGAACGATGAGGTGATAAGAGTGTTTAACAGCACTGGGTCCTGGGCAGCACGGTGGGCCAGAGGGAAGATAAATATTTACACTACATCTTTAGAAGGTGAGAGAATAAAAAGGGCCAGAATAATACAGCCTCTGAACAAGCACCGGTGCTTAGGAGCTGAAATATAAATCTCGGCAGCCTCACGACACACACTCACTCAAGCCAGGGAGATGAAAAATAGCAAGAAAATACTTCCCTCCACTTTTAAAAAGGGTTTTATTTCTCATTTATTTCTACTTTAGACTTCAACTTCCCAACAATTTACTTTAACCTCATCATCATCTTATTCTCTCTCTGAAATTTTCTCTCCAAGAAGACTGAGGGTAAGGCTACAGCTCAACACACCAGAATTTACCCCACCAATACTAAAACCAGGGAATGGGGGCTGGTATCACCAGTCTGAACTCCACCAGAGGATTCAGCAGGAGACATCACCACGTGCATCCTTGGTCCCAGCTCCAAGGCAGCTCGGGCACTCTCCAAGGACCAACACCACGGGACAAAGGATACAGAGCAAGCTCTGCTAGAAGCAAAACCAAAACCCAGGCACTGGTCACGAACAGCTGTTATTTAGGGATTGCCAATAACCCAGGCTGACAGTGCAGGGCTTGGGCTTCCTCTAAAGTTTGGTTCCTCAATTAACTCGTGCACCTCCCCTGCACGTGTGCAGGTTTGGCAGGGACCCCTCTCTTACTGAGCTGTCCCTCTCCAAGAGCTCTCAGCTCTCTCCTCTGCTCGCTTCCTCCCATTCTGACCGTTTCCTGCACTGTGCCAGGCAGATATCCCCGAGGATGGAAGGTGCTAGACAGATTTTTATCGTCACCTCTTGGGCCCTTCTCCAGAGCCTGCTGCCAGGCTATCATTTGGCCTATCTTCTAAGTGCCCCACAGATAAATTAGATCTGCATAGAGAGGCAATTATTACATTTCTAATGGCATGAACCCTTACAGCACAATCTGCTACTGAAAGGCAAAGAAAATTGCATTAGCTTTTGTTTGATTCAAAATTATGATCAAGCAAAGAGGGATGTTGAAGCCCTTTAAAGCCAAGCCTCTGAGCTGGGGATTTTTCTGTCTGGGGACCTCCCTACTTGTATTCACTGCTGGAGCTCATACTCGTGGTTCATTTAGGGGCACTAATTTGGAGAAGCCTCTGCTCACAAAGCTGCTGATAAAGGCAGATCTAAGAAAGCTCAGAGAGAAGAAGATGCCCAGGAACCACCACTGGCTCCCTCCCGAAGCCTGCATCTGCTAATGCTCCCAAACGCCCCCGGCCCGAGGAGTTCAGTGTGCCAGGGTTATGCTAATCCCTCATCGCCCCAGTTTCTAACTGGTGCTGTACCTAAATTTCCAAGTGCAATTTCAATGGGATTTATCACATCTACTATGATCAGCATGTAGTGCTGCTGGCACAGATACAGGCTCTCAATATCCCACCGCAGACATGGCTGTCATTAATTGCAGAACAAACTGATTTCTGAACCTACGCAGCAGCTCATGCAGCTACACTGAAACTCTCAGGGCTGCTTTGCTGTTGAGCATTTTCATCCCATTCTGCAGCTGGCAGTCTGTGCCCAGCTGTGGATTTGGAGATATTTATGGGTTATCCAGGCTACTGCCTGTTACTTGCAGCACCAGGCATCTTGCTGGTCATCAAACAAGTGTGCTGGTGCAATAGCAGAGCTGCCAGGAAGCTGCAGGGATCAAAAATGCGTTTGGCCAAGTCAGCGCCTGAAGCTGTAACAAGTGTCACGGCGCTGTGGCTGGGCCAGCCCCCGACAAACCACGCAAATGCCATCCCAAGCCATGGGCAGGATGGTATTCCAAAGGGCAGGATGCTAAAATCTCTCCGGATGCTTCCCTGCCCCCACCCTGCATAAAAGTTAGTGCTCCTGTACTGCTTTATCACTTTAGCATGGCTGAGGCAGATACCTGCTTATTTAAGGGGCAGGATAAATGGGCTGAGACAGCTTTCCCATCCCCAATTCACTAGGGAACGCTTGGAAATTCCACCTGACACCGGGACCGCTCTGTGCTCTTAAACAATCTCCCGTCTGATCCGATTGTTCCCCAGTGGGGAGGCAGGCTGCAGCTAGCTCAAGAGTCATTGATTGGATTAACAGCCTAATTCCCAACAGATGAATAGAATACTGATGTCTTGTCAGCCCACATCATAGAAGGAAAACACAATCTGCTTCTACAGCCCCGAAATTTAACCCTTTGCTTCCCTGCTCGCCCCTCCCTGGGGCTGGATGCGGGGGTCCAGCACTTTCAGCTGCAGATCCTACCTATTTGAATGAAAAAAGATGTATTAACCTTTGGGACACTTCGCCTAATCACCGACAGCCATGGGATCACATGGTATTTTCTGTAAGAAACCCTCTTTGCACCCTTTCCACACAGAAGAGATTTATACCAGGGACCTTTGCTATTTTTTCTCCTCTCTTTCCCCACCTGCCAATACAGGGAATACTGTATGCTTCACAGTAAGCTGCTGAAAATTCATTAGCTTAGTGCTGCTTATCCTGAAATACACAGATATTGAACGTTTCCCGAGTCTATCATTTGATCAGGAGGATGGATCTGCCTGGAGGGGAACACCCAGCCATGCTGCAGGAGAGGCATCCCTGCGATGCCCTCTCCCTCCAGCAGCTCTTGGCAAGCCGTGGGGCACGGGAATGAAGCCGGGCACATCATTTGCTCTTGGAGAGCTCCTATTCTCCACCTCCTAATGGAGACACTAATGTTTTCTTACCTCATAGAAAGACTGTGATAAGAAATTAATTGCTACTGGTCAAATGTTCACTACCACAGAAGCAGGACTGTGTGCATATTAAAGAGATTCTCCAAGAACAAAATTTATTTATGGACTCCTTGGCACTGTCTGCATTTATTTCCTTGTTCAGGCGACAAGAATAAATAAAAATCATCTGATTTTAAGGAATTCATTCCAAACGACCCTATTTTTTTCTCAGATCACTGGGGTCCACAATGCCGTGGAGTTTTTTTGCTTCCAACACTCACCTTTTATGCTTGCATTTACAAAACAGGCAGGTATGTGAGGGTGCTACTGTGAGGGTGGGGAGGCCCTGGCACAGGGTGCCCAGAGAAGCTGTGGCTGCCCCTGGATCCCTGGAAGCGATCAAGGCTGGGTTGGATGGGGCTTGGAGCAACCTGGGATAGTGGGAGGCGTCCCTGCCCACGGCAGGGGGTTGGATCTGTACGGTCTTTAAGGTCCCTTCCAACCCAAACCATTTTAAGTTTCTACACACTTTTGAAGACTGCAAGGTGTGCATCACCCAAGATAAGCTGGATTGTGCTGTGAAGCACTGGTATTTCCAGTTTTATCTGAGTTTTACAGCTCACCTGCAGAGTGGAAACACTCCCTCCATCACTCTAACAAACTAATTAGCCCAGCACTAACATGACTAGTATGAGAGAAAGCACAAAAGGATGGAAGTGCACACCCTGTTTTTCCCCCTTTTATAGCCAGTACCTGCTAGTCATGACAGTTTTCTAGACTTCAGGGTCTCACAACCTTATTATGCGTATAATAAACTTGCTAGGAGACTGAATGAAAGAAACAGTCCTTCCCTCTCCTGGCTTCCAGAACATCAACCCCACAGATAGCCCTGTCTTCAGAGAGACAGGGGGTGCTCCGTGCTCACAGCGTGGGCAGTGGGGAGGCACTAATGACAGAGCTGCCCTAACCAAAATAATTAGCCAGAGACGCCTCATTGACTCAAACAATTCAATTAATGCCCTATTAGTATTTTAAAGTGATTCAAATTATTAGCTCTCTTTCCAGTTTGAAACCATAACGTTTAATTTTCATCCCAGATGTGAATTGTTCCAGAATGGCAGTAAATAAATACATAAATCCAACGAGCCCTGTCCAGCCCAGCCCCTGTCCTGCAATACGGGTGCCTTGTACATGCACGAATCCAGGTTAAAGATGGGGACTGGGGCAGTTGTGCCCTGGAACCAGCAGACTGCAGGTTTTATAAATACATACAGAAATAATTAAAATCTAAGGGGTTTAGAAGGGTTAATCTCCTTTAAATAATCTCTGCCACAAAGCCTGTAAAGTCACTGCTGGCACGGTGCCCGCGTGGGACTGGCTGTCGGATATCAGGACAGCACGTGTGGACGGGAGCAGGGAGATTAGGCGGCCGCGGTGGCCGTCGGTGCCGCTGCCCCGAGACGGCTGCCCCGGCCCTGCCCAGGGGCTGGGAACGCCGGGCAGCCAGCAAGTCACCATGCCACTTGCTCCACCTGATTAAAGACAGAGAAGGAAGTTAATTAGGCGGCTTAAATTTGGCAGGCTGGACGGGAGACAGCGGGAGCCGAGAGCGTGGCTGCCACTGCTCGGCTCACCCCAGCCCTTGCTGACTGCAAGGCAAACGCCGGCTGATATTTACTTAAAGGGATTCAGGGCTTTGGAAGTAACCCCTTTTCCTCTGCAGGCTTGGACACAAAGCCCTGCGTGGTGGAAGAGGTGTTGCACTTTTAATTGCCAACTGTAAGGGCTCAGAGCTGCCACTCTGCCTTTCCAGGCGTCCTCTTTGTGTAAGCGGTCATTTGAAGCCAACAACTGAGTGACCATGAGAGAGAAAGAAATCCAAAAGAAAGCAGGGAAACGGCCCCTGTGTGGGCTCAAGCAGAGCCTGTCCTGAACCCACGAGTCTGATCCCTTGATCTGGGCAAAGGCAGGCTCAGGTGAAACGCCCAGGAGTGGCACGGCACAGCTGGAGCACTGTCAGGGAGGTTGTGGTGTCATCGTGACGACAGGCATGGCTGCAATAAAAGCCGAGTCACAAGGTGCTGCACGAGGAGCAGAGGTGCTGCTGACGGCCCAGGGGAGCTTTTTCTCCTTCAAGTCAGTGAGGATAAAGACTTTGGAGTCTCTGTGTTGTTCCCATAAACCTTCCTTGGCTTGGTGTGCAGAATCAGCATTTTCCACGTTGAGACATTCTGAAGCACCCTCTGAACTCATTTTAGATGAGATCTGGATTTTATTAAGCCAAGCTTGAGAAAGCCTGGGCTAGCAGGGAAGCTCAGTTCCGGTGGCCCACTGCCCTAGCATGAAAGGCACTTTTTTTCTCTTCTCCTTAGAAACACCCAGTGCCGGGAACCTTGCTCAGACATTTCCAAGCACCCGAGGACAGTGCTGTGCCCTGCAGCCTCCAGACAGCCTTTCCTTCCCAAGCACGCCTGTTTCTTAAGGATGATGACTCCTCTTTGTGGCTAATCTGGAATTAGAGAGGACGTTCGCACACTCACAGCTGTCTGCCAGAGGGGGAAGGCATCAGAGCCTGGATCCTGCCCCAAAGTGGACCACTGCCAGGGAGAAGCCAACTGCATGTGTTGACTTAAGAAGCTCCCATCTCATCACCTCAGAGGGTTGCTGTTTTTGTGACGTCCAGCAGCCTTTTAGCAGCCTCCGTGAATTGTATTAGTAGCTGATTTACCATTTGTTATTTTATAAGGCACGAAGCTGCTCTTTCATTTGCTCATGCACCACCGAGTACAACTACACGTCTGAAAACTCAGTCTGTGATCACTGGGGCTGAGTGATCACAGACTGTTTCCCGATGGAAGAAAGGAGAAATAAATAGGGAGGGAAAAGGTTTATTGGTACCACTTATTCACAGACAGTCAGGTTTCCAAACAGCTATTAATGAAGTGCCACTACTAAAGAAAAAAAGAAGGAAAAATGTCTGGAGAAAACTGCCTCAGGACATCAAACTGTATCAGTAACTGGAATTTCTCGATGGAGCCACAGCGCTATTAAAATACAGCTGAAATAAGTACTTGCAGTTTGGTCTGTCATTAGGTATTTAGTGAGATGCAAAATTGATCTTCCCTTTAAAGGGCTCTTTCAAAGTCTAGAGGCAGCACTTGCTCCCTCCTTGTGCTGTATAATAGAGGTGTTCCTAATGAAATTCAGCAGGAGCTGGAGGCAACCAGGGAAAACCGCAGCCAACTTTATAACAGACAGATTTATGTTCCGGGGTGTCCTGCTCTTGGGATGAGTTATTCCGTGCAGGGCAGGGATAACAGGTTCTCCATTCATGGGTTGTACAAGCGTGGCAGAAGGTCAAGTTCCCCGGCGGTGCTCGGTCTGAGCCGAGGGCTGGGGCTGCCGTCACATCTGGGGCTGGGCTGAGCAGCTCCATCCCATTTCCTGCTAAAGCAGCCCGGGGAGCCCGCTGGGACCAGCTGGGCCCGGAACTGGGCCCGGCCCACTGGAGCAGATGGCAGGGGCTGGTGGTGGCAGCCGACGTGGGGCAGCGCTGAACCAGTGACCCCGAGGTGAAAGGCTCCGCATCTCCCATTATCAATCCCCAGAGCCCCCTCCGGAGTAAGTGTTGATACATTAATCTTTCTGACTGATGGAAACAAACTGCAAATGTAACATTCCACAGGGGAATCTTTATTTATATTGAGCCAAAACTGTGCTCAAAAACGTAAAGTTTAAGGGCAGGCTTAGGTTTCAGCCTTCTACCAGAAATGTTGCTAGTTAATGCCACCCTTTTTCCCTTCCAAGTACCAAATTTAAAGAGCACGTCATCACCCATTAGTCTGAGCACAGCCCCGGCGTGGATGGCTGCAGTAAATAATAAACTGGTGTTTGTGTTTCCTCCTGTGCATGCTGCCCTCCTGAACAGTTTAATAACAAAGGAGTAGATTTCCAAGCACTGCTGGAGTGCCTCGATGAAGCATGTGGTGTAGGATAAATATCTCCACATCAGGACACTTTTCAAAGCCATCAGGCAGAGGGGTCAGTCTGTTGTGGGTTTTTTTAAAACTGCACAAGCTAATGCTTTAAGAGTGTCTTGATGGAATCAGGGAAATTGGATTGTCCCCCCATTTGCTGGCCTAAAACAAGCCTTTTTTTATTTATCCCATTAGAGGAACACAAGAGAAACCTTTTAAATGTCACTAAAATTTTCCCTGCATTGCAAAACCCAGTCAAAAGGGTTTTAATTTTCCCTGAGACCTCTTAAGTAATGCAGTATGTCAAGATTTAATACCTTGTGTGTAGGGGATTGTCTGTATCCTGTGCTGTTTCACCAGGGTGACTCCATAGGGTCGGTCCTGGTCACTGGATTTGGTCCCTGTCAGCACTGAGCTGCCCGAACAGCCCACACCACTTCAGATCACGTCTGCTGAACAAACAGGCAAGTGAAAACAAGGCGAGATGCAGCTTCCCCTGGCCCAGTCCAGGACTACCAACAATTCAGCAGTGCTGCTCCCTCTCCAGTGATTTTGTTCTGCGAGTTGGGACTCTCTGGTTTTGGGAAAACCTGCAGTGTTTTAGGCTTTATTACTTATTTATAGGAGAACTAGGGAGAATTGGCAAGAGATGCTTTTGTACATAAGGTTCCACGCTCCCCTGGGATATTTAATATGACAAACAGAGCAATATCACAAGCAGAGCCCAGGACTGCAAACTGGCAGTACACAACACACTAAAGCACACTGGCTAAAGATGGCAACAGGGCCACAGAGCCTTTGAAGGCTGGGCTGATGCCCACTCCAACCTTGCTGTCCCAAGGGCTGAGGGCTTCAATGCCAAAGCAGCTTCTCACGGCCTCTTGGAGCTCACCCCACTTGTCAGCCAGCCTGGGAGCTATGGGTGATCTGACCTCCCAAAGTAATCCCAACCAGTAATGTTTCCTACTAAAAGACACCATTACTTTGCTCCAATGGGATATGGGAGTTCTCCATCCGTGCTGTGCATGTTTCTTTCTGCAGACAGTGAACATGGCACACCCCAGTGGAAGAGGACTTGGGATGCCAAATCATTTTGGACTGAGTGTGTAATTCTCCTCAAGACTGGTTTTGCAGAGAAAAGAGGAACTGGAGGGCAGTGAGCATCCAAGCTGGGGTATGTGAGCCTCCAGTCTCTTGTCCCTGAATTCACACAGGTGCACTGAGAGCTGGGAAAGGTGCGGAGCCCAGGAGATTGAGCAAGGGGAGGCACATCCCAGCCTCTCAACCAGTCACAATAAAACACAGCCCCGAGACCAAGACACTGCCTCCCGATCGTCCCTGTAGGGCCGCATAATCTATTTTACAAAATGTCAAAATCCAGCACGAAAATTGAAAAAAGGGGGTAGGGAAAAAAAATGAAAAAACCTCAGACTTGCCGGTTATTGGACCAAGGGCTGTGTTAAAAGGATCAGGAGGTGGTGGGCCAAGCGGTGGGGGAGGGAATGGGATAAAGCAGTGGGTCTAATCAAATCAGTTTAAAAAGCTGCAGCCTCTCGGAGCTAACCTTGCCAATCAGGGAGCGAGCGGGCGCATGTCTGCGCACATTAAAGCGGGAGCGCGTCCTTGAACCCCCGCTGCCGTCCTGGTCCTGCCCGCGGCCCACGCACCACCCAGAGCAGGAAAGCCCACGCACCACCCTGAGCAGGAAAGCCCACGCACC
>VZRQ01004838.1:368850-432984 GCA_013397975.1 Machaerirhynchus nigripectus | reverse complement strand
CCCGAGTGGAAGTCAGCGTGGCAAAGGCGGCTCGGAGGCTCCCCTGTGATTAGAGGTGAGCCCACGGGATTAAGCCGGCAAGACTTGGAGAAATGTTAAAAAACAAACAAACCAAAAACCAGGGAACAAAGGGAGAAGCCCTCCCGTTGACAAATGCTCTTGCATTGGGCCTGGCAGCTGTGAGAGGCATTACTAACCTTCGCTAATGACTAAGGGCACCAAAGTCACTTTAAAATAAATATTCACTGGGAATTACACGGGTAATCTAAAGGGATTATCCTGCTGCCTTAACAGGTCCATAAACTAAACATTAAATGGTCTACACAAGTGTTTGCATTAATTTTGACCCAAATCAACCCTTCTGCTAAAAGCTTTGGAAAGCCAGATTCAATTTTGGAAACCACGTGTCTGCTCTGAGTTAGCGTTCTTATAAATTCCCCCAGATCCTCTGTGTTCTGAAGGAAAAACAGGGCTGAGCTCCTGGAAGCCGGGAGCCTGCCAGCAGCCAGGGAAAGGCTTTAGCAGAAACGCGCACTCAGAACACGGAGCAGGCCAGCACAAATCCAGTCTGCCACATAATCCAGTCCCTGTGCAAAAGTATCCGTGTCCAGAGTCTTGGCTCCAGCCTGTCTTCCCTAGGGAGACAGGGAATGCCCAGCATGGGCAGAAGGAGCTCTGCCACGGAGAGCGGGACAAACCCCGTGCCTCAGTTTCCCCGCCTGTAAAATGGGGACCATGCCATGTGCCTTCCAGCTGAGGCACTTGTCCCCGTGCCTCACACTCCTGGAGGGGAGTTTCAGCTGGATCAGGGCTGTGTGCTTGAGTGAGGCTCAGCAGCTCGTTCTCGGGCAGGTCAGGAGAGCAGGAGCTGAGGCCAGAGGGGCTGAACGATGAGCTGAGAGCAGCTCCTGTGCACCAGGTTCAGCTCTGAGGATAACTTCATTGTCTGTACCTGAAAAAGTACAGCCTAAAACCAGGGAGATGCCTTAAAGTCACCATATACAATGCCCAAATTGCATTTGAATCTGAAGATCCTATCAGACAGAAAGAGGGAATAAATAAAAGTACATCAATGCTTCCTTCCAGCAGGCATTTCAGACCCAGACCTGGATAAAGGCCCCAGGGTCTTCCTCATTTCCCAGCCTGCAGTCTTGTAGAAAATTAGGAAAGTGAGAGACATGATCAGGATGCTTGAAGCACAAAAATATGCTACACCAATGGATCTGAAGTCCCTGGAGTCCTTCTGGGTCCTCTGTACAACTCAGGGAAAAGAAGAGTCAAACACAATGGGAAGGTGGCAGGGAAAGCAGTCCCGAAAAAGCTCAATATTTAAAAAGCTCATTATTACTGACCGAGGGAAGAAAAACGTGGGCAACTTTTATATTTTCTAAAGACCTTTTCAGATGTTCCTGGCTTTTTTTTTTTAGGTTAGGAAAAGCCATGAAAGTCTAACCTGGTAAAACCGAATTTCACAGGAAACCTTCTTTGAAAGCCGTGGCAGTAGGAGTGGAAATGCTGTCTGAAGGCAGTGTGGAGGAGTGCTCCAACAGCAGCATTTTAAACTCAAATGCCAGGCAAACAGTAAGAACAGGTGAAGCCAGTTTTACACACCCTCAAATGAAAAATCATCCCACTAAATGAGATTCCTTCCCTCTGAAATACGTATTTTTATGAACTCTTGAATACATGCTGGAAACAAATTAACAGATAAAAACAACTTCTGTCTTTAAAGAAGATGAATTCTCCCCCTTACTTTTTAAATAAACAAATAGCCTCAAAGTTTTCTTAATGCACCACAACCAAGTGATAAAGAATACATCAACGTCCTCCTTGCTGAGGAGACCTGAAGCCTTAGGGATCCAGAGTACCTGCAGAGCACTGCAGGCTTAAAATGGGCAGGAATCACACTGAGGTGTCTGTGAGCAGCCATGAGCAGCCAACACCTGCGGGACTGACAAACATTTGCTGCTTTCTGCTGCAGCCACCGAGGACGGGAGTGGAAGGGGAGAGGTTTCAGCAGTCAGTCACTGCTGCTGCAGCCTTGCTCAAAGCACCAGGAAGGCTCCTGGCCACGTTAAATACGGATATTCAGCTGTCTGCTGATTCCAGAAAAGCTCCACCAGAAAGCCATCACTCAGTCCAGGAAAACTCACCCTAGTGCATATCCTGGTCCCACCACAAAGCCTCCCAGGACCTAAGGCAGGCTGGAAATGATGGCCCAGGAGCTTCAGTTTGTACTGAGCGCAGCAGCCCCGAACACCTAATTCCATCTACCAAGAGTTTATGCCAGTAAAGCCCTTCTGTCGGCTGCATCGTCGTCTGATGCCTAACGAGCACTGAACTCGGATCTACCAATGCCCTGATCACTGAATTTCTCTGGGCTGATACAGGCAGCAAGGTCAGAAAAAGCTGGGCAGTATCTGCAAACAAAGTTTTGTTTTATTTTCTTCCCAGGACAACCAAGGTTTCCTAAGGAGAGTGGGTGATTACTGACTTTGAGTACCCTCCCTCAGGAAACCTCTCCTACAGAACTTCAAGTCCTGGAACCAGGACTTCTGGTTCCCACACTCCTTTTGCTGTTCTCTTAATTGTTCTGCGAAACCTCCCCCACGTCTCCTGACCCTGTGAAGGGAGAAGTCCCCAAGCCCCTGTGATTTTTATGCAGTTGTAGCTCTCACAGGAGCAACTGTGCAACAGCATAAAATTCAAAGATAGACAGCTTCCCTGGGTGGCTTTTCACACCTTGAGTGCTCAGGAGACAATACCCTTCTCTGAGAGGAGGCACAGTACTGGGAGAGATGGTACATATTAATTTCTAAAAGAGGATTTTAATCATGCAACGTCCTCTGCAGTCGCACAGAATTTAATCTCATTGCTGACAGTGGGTGATGGGGGAGCATGTTAAGTGGAAAAGTTGTATTCAAGACCTTCTTGCAGATATGTGCTACAGGCAGTCCCTTGGGAGGAAGAAAATGACCCAAACCTGTCTCTGTGGCTGCTGACCACCCTGGCCCGGCGCCCCCACGGGCCCCAGCCCCTCACGGAGCAGAAACGCAGGCGCGTTCCCAAAGTTCCGCGCAGGGTTCAAGTACACGTGCTAATACAGTTAGCATTTATCAAGCCTTCCTTTACAAATATTGATTTATTAATCTAGGCAAGACCCAGGGACATATACACACAGTATTCCCATGTTGGCTACAGAGACTGAGACACACGAAAAAACCCAACTGTCTGACTCGCTCAAGGTCAAACGAGGCAAACAGCCCACAGCCAGGATCAGTTTCGGGATGCTGAGCTCCCAGTGCTCCGCTGTGACTGCCAGGACACGCTGTCCTTCTCCACACTAACTCTTCCCTCTTCCAAGATCTGTCTTCACCTAAGTCTACACCTAAGGACACTCTTACCTTCACTCTGTGGTTCGGGAAGGAAACACTGAGGTTCAAAACCACAAGCTGAGAACTCAGACTCGCCCAGCTGCCACGGAGCCCCACCATGGCTGGGCTGGCACCTGCTTTTGCACAGCTATCCTCAGTCTTCTTCCTCTGCTACTTGCAGGCAGCTTTGCCACTCTTGGTCAATGAAACAATTACGTGTTAAAGACAGAAATCCAAGAGGAATTAATATAATTTATTTCCCCAGGTTTTAATGGGACCCTAAAGTTTATATAAGAAGTTGTACTTGGAATCATGAAACAATTCTTTTTTAGAAGATTCTATGAGACCAAAGAATGTTGGTGACAATCGATGCTTAGGATGGGTGAAATCCAAAGCTTTTTTGCCCCTCTAAGATACAAAATGCTTCCCTAATACATTCAGAGTTACGACACCCCAAGTGAGGACCCAGCAGAATACAATTCCATAAAATCCCCACGGCTCAGTGAGAAAGGATTTGTGTTTTCCAGCAGCACACATCTGACAGCTGCTTTCTAAAGCAAGTCAAACCACTGAACAGGTAAGTCACCCTAAGCATCCTTCTGAGGTATCAGCCCAGCTTTGGACTCCTGATGGGTAAAAATTAGGTATGAGACAGCAGACCTGCTAGCTTTAAACTGCTGAGGAACTGGAAAGAACGACCACATGCTTTTGTAAACAACGGCCTTGCCTGCAGCCTGGGAGAAGTGTAAAAATTAAAGCACCTGAGCGATGAATACAGACTAAATCTGAAGGAACAGCTTTTAGAAGATGACAAGAAATTAGGAGAACCCTGCAGAACCCTGCAGGAAAATCATGGCAAGGCTCTGGGCACACTTCCCTGTGATTTATGCTGCTGAACGCACGGGATGTTCTGTCTGCTCTCAGCTGGCCTGGAACACGGGGAGTGTTGCTGCTCAGGCAGCCAGAGCCGAGCCCAAAGTCTCAGGGCACACAACAGACAGCACGAAAAAAGAGGATAAAACCTTATCCAGCACTGAATGCTCAGTGACAGAATGAAGGCCTATGTTTGGTCCTCACCTTTCTCCAGCTGCTCCTTACTGTTCCTCCCAAAATCCTTCATTTTTGTTAACAAAACCCGAGGAGGAAAGTTGACTACCTGAATGTGCCAGACATAGTCTCCTTTAAGTAGTACGTAATTCATAAATACAAATAAAAATCTGTTTAGTTTTTCCTTTCAAAACCAAACCCACCATATTTATGATGTGATTTAAATTTATTTTTAAGAAGCATTGGAGAATTTCCTTGTAAAGGTCTTTTTAAAATTAAATTCTAATTCCATTCAGATGTACTTGGGCACAAGACAAAACAAAAAACCTAACAGTCTAACAGAGATGTTTGATTTGCTGTCTTCTATCCTGATTCAAATGTAAAAATTAAGAATGTTAACAGATGAGGTTAAACTACACAATCAAGCCAACACGGGCAGACATTGTGTACCTGATTAGCAAATGAAGAACTAAATTTACTATAAAGGCTATATTTAGCTGCAAATGAACATATCTTAATGACTACTAACCAACGAAAATCAACCTTTCCTTAGAAAAATAAGCAAGAACTAGATTTAAATTGATTATTAAATCAATTAAATCAATCTAACCTGTCAGAATCCCCCTCATTAGAGTCACTGTTGGATGCAGAGCTGATGCTCTATGGTGTGGCCACCCAGGCAAAACACAAAATGATGCAGTGCCAAAGGTACAGTGACACACAGCACCTTCCCAGCACATCCACCCCAAATTACACAGTCTCCCAAATTGAGCACATCCACTAATGCATGGGGCCCATTAATATGTCCTATTTTCCTCTATTAAACAAACATTTAAAAAGTGGGTCCCCGTAAGAGCTTGAACCATTTTGAGAGTCTGGTGAAGCCCGACTTGACTTTCATTTCTGAGAAAAAAAATATAAAAATCGTGTTTAAATGTAAAGCAACTGGTTGCAGCATTGTGGGATTAGTTGGATGAATCCTTCTGTGGATATAATCAGCTTAATGGCAACAAAGGTCACAGTGCAGTTAGTGCAGCTGTGACACTCAGAGCATTTCACCGAAGGGGAAGGCTTGCACCAGGCTGGAACAGTCCCTTTTTATTTCCAGCCTCTTTTATTTCCAGCCTCTTTCCTTCTCTCTCTCTCTCTCTGCAGTCAACATCCCCATCAGCTCCATTAGCATGAAAGAATTAAGGAGGGAAATGGGTGGGGTGGAGCAATTTACGTCTGTGGGTCAGCATACTTACACAGCGTCATATAATTCAATTAAATGGACAAATAAAGTGGTGCTAGTTGTTTTCCAAACTCAGGTTAATTTTAACTTAATTCCCACGCTGCTGTGGGCCAAAGGGCTGTCTGAGGCTGCCTTACCCGTGGCTGAATGGCCAGCTGTCTGTCATGGAACAGAAAGCTGTAGGAGTCCTTCTGCTCTTCTCTTGGGATGCTCTTGAGAGCACCCTTACTCTGAGGATATTGTTAGTATCCCATCTTCCCACAAAAAAAACTGAACTTCAGACTAAAACTGAAGCCTTGATTGCCCTAATTACAGCTCTATTTGCACTAGCAAATTAATTGCTTTGTATTATACCTTTTCTCACTGTTATATTGCAAAAACACCCCAAACAGTGGAACACAATAGATGGGAGATTTCAGCTTGTCCTGTGAGAAATTAAGAAATGCTATTTTCCAGACTTCTTAAATTAAGACTTCCATCATTAAATCCACTGGTCTACTTAGCACAGACAGTATTAACACCTACAAAAAATAAGCAACTAACTCCTAATTTATCTACCACTACTTACTCTCTCTCTGGGTTTTGCTTCCTCCGGGAAAAATCCCCTGAGATGGAGGTGAATGCACTAATGAGTGAAAACAGCTGAGGAGAAACACAGAAGACCCACAAATCTATTATGTGGAGGAAACTGATGGATATGGCAGAAGTAGGAGCGCCTTAGGAACAAGCTGATGGCCATAGAGCTTGCTCAGGTCTTCCCTCTCAGCTGGTGCCCCTCAGGCCCGTGCAGCTGCTCTGTGGAACAAGACCTGTGAAGGAGAACTAATTTCCATCTGCAGAATAAAGACCTTTTTTCAGTACCACAGTGTTTTGAAGCCCTTAAAATAAATCAGTGCTCGAAGATCCACTGCACTCCCCACAAATAATGCGAGTGTTCCTCCTCTGCCTCAGCCAAAATTCCCTGCCTCCAAAACGCCAGCGCAACGGCCCGCTGTCAGCCTCCCCACCAGGAATACTTGCACTTCAGCACTTCTGCATGGATATAATTTGTAAAGTGCTAGGCAAATAAGCACGCTCTGGATTGGGAAATGTTACTGACAGACTACCTGGCACGAAGCTTTCAAGCCCACCAGGAACGTCGGGAGGCCAGATCCGCGCGTGTCGAGCCCATCACCTTAGGAGGCTTTCAAAGTTTTGCCTCTCGTGACGCTACAAAATGCATCTCCAGAGCCATTATATGAATTAGTTGGAAAGGGGTAGGGGGGAAGGAGGAGTAGCTAAGAACAGCAATACACCCTGTGAGGACATTTAGAAGCATCTGGCTCGGAGATATTAAGAAAGGAAGGAAAAATTAATCATGCCGGCTGGGAAAAAAAGCCTGGCATCAGCACAGCCACCTTGTCATAAGGCAGATATTAATAATGTGAACCCCCAGGGAACACTCAGGCATCTGAAAGATCCACTTGTTGGCTCTCACTGGGCAGGCAGGTTTAACTGATGTCTCTTTGAAACCTTCTGAATCTTATGCTAAAACACTGCTTAGGATTTTTTTTTAATTTTTTCTTTTTTCAGCAGAACAGAACCCTCAGTGCTAAAGATCAGCTGCTCCCTGCATTTCTCTCTTTTTCCTAAATGGTATCAAAGAGAGGACACCTAACATGCTGTAGACCTGTAGGTCAGCTGCCCAGCGGCTACGAGGTACATGGGAGAGAAATGGAGGTGAAAACTGGCTAAGTGTTTTGAAAAGAGAAGAAGCAAAAAGGCTCTTGCTGGAATGGGAAAACCCAAGCCTGGCCAGGACACCACAACTTAAATTTTAGCTTAGGTTAGGGTTAGAGTAGGATGTAAATTTGTGGCAGCAACGATAACTAGAACTCACATTTTCAAGAGGATTTACTAAGCCAAGAAAACATGGTGAAACCTCCTTTTTTTGTGCCTGGTTACTTCTCCAGAGGTGCAGCAGTCTTTCCTGCCTGACACACTGAAAGCCAGCACGATGAAGGAACCCGTGATCTGCCTGGATTTGGGAAATGAGGAGCATTGCTGAAAGCACACCAGGCACACCCACTATTATGTTTCTGACCTTTCGGACCATCTGTGA
This sequence comes from Machaerirhynchus nigripectus, assembly GCA_013397975.1. Taxonomy (NCBI): domain Eukaryota; kingdom Metazoa; phylum Chordata; class Aves; order Passeriformes; family Dicruridae; genus Machaerirhynchus; species Machaerirhynchus nigripectus. The sequence continues at coordinate 425,228 of VZRQ01004838.1, read as the reverse complement.
CTTGCCACCACTGCAGATTCCCAGGACACACAGCTGACCCTCTGGAGTGCAGCACCAGCTACAAACCAAGGGTCTCAAAGACCAAATGGTGATGGAGCAGAAGTTTCTGTGCTATTTGATGATGCAGGAGATGCTGCCATTGAAGCCAACAAGCAGCCACGTCAGACAAGATGGGTTGCGGCTGGCAACTCTAGATGGAGGATTCCCCAGTTCGGGAATTCTGCTCAGAAATTCTTTGTTTAGAAACAGCAAATGTTTAACTGGAAGATGATGTCCTGGAGACCAGAACTCTACCAGGTGTTTTCAGTAGCTGGGCACAAGAGTGAAAGCATCATCCATCCAGAAATGAGTGCCATTGTCTGCTTGCATCAGGACCAATTCTGCAGCTGGGTGACCGTGTTTTTAAACCACCCTATCCCAGAAGGAAACATTGTCTGCATGGGGTACACCTGTGATACATTCCTATGCAAATGAAGCAATTTTCCCTTTTTCTCTATGAGAAGTCTCCCATTTCTTCTCCCTCACTGAATCTTCCTCCCAGCGCACCCAGGGAAATGCAGCACTTACAGGGTTTGTAACTGATCCCAGCAAGGGGCGCATTCAGCCCTAGGATACATGCCAGGAAAAGTCCCATTGACTTAAGCGAGGAATTCAAGTGTTTATCCTTTGCCAGAAGGCCTCAGTAATGACACCTCACCATCCTTTCAACCCTCAGTAAGACTCCTCCTGCCGTGACCCTCCGTGTCACCGCTGTCTGGCATCGCCCGGGGAAGCCACGAGCCAAGAACACCATTTTTCTGCTGATCTCTGTTCTGTTCTCTGACTTCCATTCACTCAGCCTTTCAGGTTGCACTACCTGTGGCACTGACTGCATCTGATGCCAAGATGATCTCTTTGGGATAGGGATGGTCTTTGCTCTTGCTTAATGCCTTGACTTATAATTTAAATGGGCACAAGAGGAATACTTGAACTGATAGGCAAAAAAAGATGATTTAAACCATGGCTAAATGGCTAGTTTATATAATCTTCTACTTTTGACTCAATAACACATTTATAACCTTCACATTGTGGTTTATCCCAGCTGACTGGGCTTAGCAAGTTGTTTCTTTCCAGCTGATGAGAGCAAACTGACCACATCCACGCTTAACTTCCACCTGAGAGGTAAAATGAATGGTTTAAAGTCACCACAGCTCTGAGTTTTCCTGCTGCTGTGAAAGATCCAGATCAAAACTGCCTCCACGGTTTACATTAACCTCTTTTAGTCTGCAATTAGCACTGGAGGTAAGGGTGCATGTGATCACTTCCCATCACTCCAAAAACAAGCCCTTGGTCATTAAGCTGTGAAAAATGGATCATTTGCAGTTGCTGAGCCGTAACTTCACAAACCTCTTCTGAGTCTGACCACTGGAATTCAAAGTGTAATGCTCAATTTCATACCACTTCAGAAGCCAAATTACCATGTAATCTGTGAGCACCGCTTGAAAATATCCCCACAATGGCAGCAGGAATGGACAGCACAGAAGGGAACCAGCAGCTTTGGCAGACCTGGCTTCTCACTCAGATTTCACCTGCACAGTCGAAACATGATTAAAACTTGAGTTAAAAAAAAACAAACAAAAAGAAAAGGAGAAAAAGAGTAAATTGGGATTTCCTGAACACAGGTAACCTGGCCTCTGGCTGAGTCCCAGCACATGTCAAAGTTTCTCTGTAGCAGGTTGCATCCAGCCTATTGCTTTCTGAAACACTTTGCTTGTCTTCCTTCTGTGTTAGATGAAGTCAACCAGTCCAAACTCCTTCCTTCCCGTTCTGTTCATTAATCCCTACCTGGATTTGAGAGCTGTGCTGCAAGAGAGACTTTCTCATCCAATCACCAAGCCAGGGAAGGAAAATGCCCACAGACTGAGCTGGGGCTTTGCTCCTCCTCCAGCACCTCACACAAAGCCAATGGCTAACCGTGCTCAGCAGCAGGGGCATGTGGGGTTTGCTCCACCAGACCTCCAAACCAGTCCTGGGGAAGAATAACCTTTAACTTTATTCCCATGCCTTTCCCCTGCCTCACAAAAATACTGCTGGATATACAGTAAAGGCAGGAAATATCACAGGGAAGGGGGAAAATATCAATTAAAAGAAATTTGCAAACCATTGCGTTAGAGCATCTCATTTAAAGCAGCCACTTTTTACCTGCGGGGCAAGTTAATGGCAGCACTATCATGGCTGAACATCGTGCATCACAGAACGTGACAACATCTTTAAGGGTATTTATTGTGAGCATACTAAATCCAGGACTGTACCCCACAAATTAATTTACAAGGGTGGCAGAAGTCAGCTGGCTAGAGCTGCTATTGCTAATAGCTAGAAAAGACCCACTTAATCACTTTGCATTTTTATTTGCAGAAGATAAAGAAACATTTCTTTCACTAATAGTTTCATGCTTGTTTCATCTCATTTTAACCGGACTGCAGGATCTGTTTAATTTCATTTCATCAGTTTTCTAAGGTTCTTAAAAGTACCATATTTTTATAATCTTGTTATATCCATGAGATAAAAAACGATTATTTGCCCCACTATTTCCCAAATGGGAAACCACGGCAGAAAGAAATCAAGTGACTTGTTCAAGGTCACGCTGGGATTCTGTAGCAAAACTGGAGAATTAGAAACCTGAACTTGACTTTGAAAAGAGCCACAAAGAGAATTTCTTTACTGAATCCACAGATTTTCTACTGCTATGTTTTTTAACAACATATATACCTGTGGAGACCCAGCTCTGAATGGACAGATCCTGTTATTTCCCTCAGATGAAAAAAAAAAGCACATTCTCTCACCTGCACCACAGGTGTGGCTCTATGAAGAGGAAAAAATTGTAATGTTCACATTTTAATTCCTTTTTCTCCTAAACCTTAGCAGAGCCGTACCTCAAGTGCAATATCAAAGTTCTGTACATTCAGGACGTGTTGCTCACGGGATCTTGCTCTTAAGTCATGAATTGTTCAGTACTTGGATTTTTCTGTTAGTTTTTAATTACAGGAAAATAAATCACTCAAGCCCTTCTTCCCTTGATGACAGTTGCCAGCGCAGTTTTGTTTGCAGTGTTTTAACAGCCTCGGGAACTTTTTGCTCTTGTACAGGCTGGGCAGGAACGAAGCAGGAACACACAAAGAATCCAACAGGAATCTGGAAAGCACCAGCTTAGAAGGAGGAAGTTGTGCCATGGATGGGACATGGGTGAGGAAAGTAGTATATAGTAGAATAGTAAGTAGTAAATAACAGTAGTACATAGTAAAGGCAAGTGTACGTGCATAGATATATATCATACATATATACATACATATTTATAGATATGTGTACTGAACAGCTGCCTTGTTCACTGCATTCTGTCCACACGAAGCAGATGTCCCGCAGGGGAAAACAAGAGGTGTTTCCCAGAGACAGTTTCCAAAGGGTGTGAGGGTACAGAAGTACCATTTATACACCCAGAAACACCAGCAGTTGTGCATCACATTGAACCCTGACACCTGACCAGCCAAGGCCTTTGCCCTACACCTCCCAACCTGACCTGTGGAGCCAAGGAGATCTTCTGAGCACTTCTGGCAAGGCGGACACGAACAGACGCGTCAGACTCAGGCAGGGTTAATGGGAGGAGCAGGTGTCTCAAACCAAGCCCCTGGCTGCGTCCAGGCTGCGGTTTCCATCTCTCTTCCAAGCTGCGTTGAAGTGCATTGGCAGAACAACATCCATCTGGGATGTACCGAGTGCTGACCACAGCAGTATTTGTCCTCTGCTAAGAGGATACGAGCAGAGCAGTCCAATCTGCATAACCATCGCATTAATAACGGCCTAGGTGAGGATTGCATTTTAATTCCGAACTCCAGCCGAAGGACCTGCTTCCTGCAAAGTTCAGAGAAGCTTCTTCCGCTGCTGGTATTGATGAATATTTCAGTGGCCACTGCCAGGGAAGGCTGTGTGCACAGTGCAAGGCCACAGATCCCAGGCCGGGACCTCAGGCTTCCTCTCTGGTTTAGGAGTTCAGGCAACACCTGAACTCGTGCCGTGCTTGGGCAAGGGCTTGGGAAACCAGCCATCCTTGGCACATGCAAACCCCTGGAACAGAACAGTGGAGGTCACAGCAGACACTGGACGCTCTTCTGAGGAACAGGCAACACCACATCTGCCTCTGCTGGTTTCTCTCACACTACAAACCCACCTAATGATTATTTACACTTCCCTCTTCCAACCTTCCTCTCCCCTCCTATGTAAACGCGCTATAAATACAGACTTGGCATAAAGCCCATCCATCCATGGCTCAGCTTCCCCTGATCCTAAAGGTCTTTTTCTGGACAAGATGTGATTTAGCTCCAAGTTCCTGTAAGCCTGAGCAACTTCTTCCAGCCTCCACCAACACTAATGTGACACTTGCCCTTGTGTCACCGAGGTGACACCTGTACCTTGAGAAACCAAATTTCAGCATGACTCATGTGGACTTCTGAACAGCCATCCTTCTCCTGAGGGTCCCATGAGTCCTTTAAGAGTTGTTTGGGGTTTTGGAAGGAACCCTGGCAAAAGTCACCCTGCACTGTACATGCCATAGGGCTTTGCCCTGAACAAGACCAAGACCTCTGGCCAGTGTCAGATAATCCGTCACTATAAGCTACTTGCATCCAAGCCAGATATTTATTGCTATTGATCTGCCTGGTCCCAGCGAAAGACTTTTGTTCTCCCAACCCGGGACTTTGACCTCAATTAAGTTATGAATTTCAATCCGATAGACTGCTCCACTTACCCTGCTGCTCTCCCTGACTGGATTAATTAGAATTAGCTAGGCTGGGAGTCACCCCGAGCGCCTCATGGATCATGTTATTTTAATAATAAATAAAGAGACAGCAGCGGCATACAAGGAAGGATTTTGAAAGATTGTTCATCCAAGAGCATCATTCAAGAGCTGCCAATACTAATTTCTCTGAGTTTGATTACCTCATTTACTTCTTTTTATTTCTATTCATTAATTGAGTTTTATCCCCCATTACTTCAGCTCCCCAAATGTGCCCTTCCTATAAAGGAACCAGACACACACTTCGCTGTTACAAAGTTTTATTACTGCAGCTCATCAAAAGTAGAGTTAGCAGGAATGGAATAGTCATTAAGCATTTAATAATCTAATAGTGCTGAAAAAAAAAAATATAATAGGGGAGGGAGAAGGGAGGAAGAGGGACAAGACAGGCCTGTCTGTTGCCATAAAGTGTGCACTGAGGGCTGGCTATACAGAGAGTTTATTGGCTCTATTTAAACCAAGCGTCTTCCAGAAGGTAACATCCAATACTGCAGAGAATGCATATATCCATCAGGATATTTTCTGGCAGTGCAATAATGCCTTTGGAACAAGCCTAGAACTGGTTGAATACCAGAGGAATTTGACTGGCAAGGGGAAGTTCCCGAACTAGTGAGCTGGGGCCTGACAGCTGCATTATCCTTACTGCCTCCCTTCCCCTGCGAAAGCAGTTACGCACCCGAGGACGCTGGGCTGCCCAGGCCTGCTCTGGAACGGATTGTCTCGGTCAGCCACGCCACAGCCACGCTCCCGAGGCACTGACCCACCAGCGAACACTTATTTGTCATGCTCGTTTTAATGTTCAACTGGCTGGAACAGCAGGAATGGATTTAGATGATGGAAGTTCACCCATTCTCCCAACGCTGGTACCCAGCCTGCAGACAGGCACCTCCTAACCCGGGAATGAACGCCACAGCCAGCCTCAACTCACCTTCGTGGGAGTTCAGGCCTTCCTTCTAGAACAAACTTTTATTCCAGCCAAGCTGAGCGTCGTTAAAAGAGGAGGGAAGACTCATTCCAACACGGAATGTCCAAGGTGGGACAGTCCACTGGTGTGTTAGATAAACTAGAACACTACTCCAATATAGGATTTACTTGTAGTTTTCAGTGACAGGCAGAGGGAGGATGGCACCAGCCTTCGCTTCCCTGTGCCGGCCAGCACCACCAAGACTTCTGCTGTCCCACACCAGCGGGGCTGCCTGTTCACACGGATTTCCCAAACACGCCTCTAACCAAAGACACGCCCTCTCACCTCTGGACACACCCTCTCACCAAAGACTATTAAATGATGCTGTCATAGAGAAAGAGGGAAGGTCTTTGCTTGAGAACTGATAGCAAAAGTAGAGATTAAATAGGAGTAAACAGCCAGCTTGCACAATTGTTGGTGAGAGCTGGAGCCTCTGAGGGGTTTGTGCAAGGGCCTGGGTTGTTCAGCCCACGCAAGTGAACAGGGGAAGCAGGCAGGGAGTGAAGTATCCAAGTCCTTTAAACCAAAAGCTGCCTGTAAAATGCTACAAAAGGATCTCAAGGTGACGGGTGAAAAGCCTGCAGATGGAATTCAGCTCTAATAAACACCAAATAATGCACACGTGGAAAAACAATCTTCAGTCTAAATCCAGAGCAACGGACTCTGAACTAGCTATTACCTCTGTGAGACAGATCATGAGTTATTACAGACAGGTCTGTAACACCAGCTCAGTAGTCGATGGTAGTTAATAAAAGACAAACAACAAGGAGGTATTGGGGAGAAAAAAAAAAGGAAATAAGAAATCATCATTGTATTGCTTCATTGTATCTCATACTGCACTTACAGCCTGGGCACTGGGACAAGTGCTGCTCCCTTCGTATGAAAGGAGCAAGGAAGAACTAGAAATGGCCCAAAGAATGACAAGTGGCAAAGTTACTGAGCAGCTTCCAAATGGGAGGGGGATTAAACAGATAGAACTCCTCAGTCTGAAAAAGAAGTGGTCAAGGGGAATCAAGGAGGCCAATAAAATCAAAAGCAGGACAGAGAAGGTAACTGGAGGAACAATCACTGTTTCTCATTACACAAGAACGACGGGCTCTCACATGAAATGATCATGGCAAGTGCAAAGCAAATGCACAGTTAAACTACAGCACTTCCACTAACATAAAGTTTGGGAATCCAAAATGGGATAAAAGACATTTATAAAAAAAAAATCCGGAAGTGCAAAGACAGTGACAGTTGTTCAGGAAGCCTCCAAGCCACAGATTCTGGGAAAATATATGAAATTATCACTGCACGCTTACCCTACTCTGTCCCCTAAGCATTCACTCTTCCCTGCCACCAGAGACATGACTCTGAGCTGGAAAGTCTCCTGCACTGACACTGTTCTCATGGATGCAAAAGGAACATGTACAAGTTGAGAAACAGGAACCTACTAAATTAGCTTTGTCATTTTCAGTGCTGTTTTGCCACTTAAAATCCATGGAGCTACAATCAGGAAACATCTTACTTATAATCCAACCAAAATAAGCTTAAAGAGTTACTGCCCCAACATCTAAAGCATTAGAACAATCTTACTTAGCAAAACTTAACAAAAGTACTTTGTACTGAAGACTGCAAATTTGAGATGCCCCAATGATTTACCTAGAACTGGGGTTTGTTTGGGTTTTTTTTCGGTGTTTTTGTTGTGTGTGGGTTTGTTTGGTTTTGGTTTTTAGAGCAAACTGGAAGAAACAACTGCCGACAACAGATGTATACAAAATTACATTTGGAAAGTAAAGCCAGGCTCTCTGTGTTGGAGAAGCCCTCAGGAAGAAGTTGAGTGGCAGAACTTCTTCAAAACAGGGAAAGGTTTTCCAAGAAGCTGATGGCAAAAGAAGATGCTCTAGGAACCATCTCTCCTGAGCAAAGGGTAGGTGATGGCCTGGTGGTTCCCCTGGCAGGGACGGATGACGCCAAAGCCATAGGAAATGAAGCAAGGCTGGAGACCATTCCTAGGGTGATTAGAGACCATTCCTAGGGTGATTAGAGACCATTCCTAGGGTGATGCGTTCACCTGAAGAACCAGCTTGGTTGCCAGTGGTATCCTGTTTGTGCAGTTAACCAAACACCTTAATGAGGGGCTAAAGCATCTCCAGCAATGACCTCAGGAATTACAGGTGTTTTACACATGCTTATTTCAGAGATTACCCTGAGACCAAGGGCCACGGGGCCATCCCATGTCCTCGCAGGGAGGCATTCAAGGTAAGGCTCTTTCCTGCCTCTGCAGGGACACATAAAGACAGTGGGGAGTGAGATACCTGTTTCTCCTCCATGGTGCCACCTGCACTGACCTCAAAGCTCACTGCTGCTGCTGGCTCCTGTCTGCTGTGAGCACTGACAGAGTGCACCACAGAAGAGCCGTGCTGGCAGGTGTGTGGCATCAGGCACAAGGCTCCCTGAGCTACAGCTCCGTGCCTTCTGCCAGACTGCACTCCTGCCCCAGGCATGGCATCAGGCACAAGGCTCCCTGAGCTACAGCTCCGTGCCTTCTGCCAGACTGCACTCCTGCCCCAGGCATGGCATCAGGCACAAGGCTCCCTGAGCTACAGCTCCGTGCCTTCTGCCAGGCTGCACTCCTGCCCCAGCCCTGGCCACGGAAAGTGCCTCCCTCTGCACAGCACAGCCCTCAGTACGAGCTGATGCCCACAAGCCACTAAAATGTGCCCTCGGCCCCGGCTTTTTACACCCTGTGCTTTGATCACCCTGGAAGCAGCTTTAGGCTTTGAGGGTAAAGCAGCAGAGACCACTGCGAGTTTTTCCAGGAGCAGCTCTTGGATTTCACTTTTCAAACACTGGTTTTGCAGGACACAGGAGCCTGCAGCAGTTCCTGGCTGGTGAGCTGCTTTGCAGGCAGTGCTGCAGGTGGGCTGCCTGAGCAAGGGTGCCAACTGCTCTGCTGCACCAGCCGTGAAGCAATGGTCCATCTGTCTGCGTGGAGCAGAAGAAACAGACTGGACTTGTCAGGCTGGAAGATGGGAAGAAACGAAAAGGCTAAAAAGCTGAGCCTGGACAAGCAGAAGGAAACATCATCTGTACAATCTATGGTTAGTGTTGATGAGGCCTGAGCTGTCTTCAGAAGCTAAGGAGCAAACCAGGGATAAATCTCTGCCTTTCCCAGCATATATTTAGAGTGCAAATATTTTGCAAATGTTTCTGCTGAAAGGGACTTTTCTCCCAGTAGGTAAAAACAGCATCTGCTGAGTGGTGACCATTTAACATTCAACCTGCTGCCAATCCACATTCCACAGAGAGACCCGCAGGAGAGACGTGGAGCTGTGCCACTTGTAATAACTGTGTGACTGGCACCATGTCAATGCTTTAATGTAGAATGCTACCCTCTGTCACTAAGCAGATCTCTCCTTTCTTTTGGCTAATGGCTTTCACACCCACTGGCAGCAGTGTCAAGACTGAAGGGGTACCAGGCTGCAGAGTCTTCGGAGATCTGCTTGACAAAAGGGCCCGTGGAAATACTGACACAGGGATCAAGGGGGGGGTGGTTAAGGGAAGAAGGACACTTCTGTGGTTAATAAATCTGCTCTCACTGCTATGCTTTTCAGCTCTGTTTAGTGTCCCCCTGCACTTCCCACTGTAGCTCCCTCCCACAGCAATGGTCAGTTCAGCAGTACCTGTGACATCCTTTGCTTGCTGTGAGTGTAGCTATGCCAAAGCCTCTGCTGCAGTATCAGGTCCAGGACAGGGCCCCTCGTGGCTTTATGAGCCAGGCTTTTAGTGTATTTAGGGAGAAATTGATCCTAGGGACATTAACTGCAAGGACACGAGGCTGTCGTGTTCCTATTTAATCTCAGCCAGGTTTAGAGAATGGTCATAACAGCAGAGGACTTTGGCAGCTGGCACCCTACCCACAAGTGTGTTTGCATCCCCCATCTCACTGGGGAGGGGGAAAGATGTGTGCAGGATGCAGCCTGTGGCCTGTGGTCCTTGGTCACAGCAGTCAAAACATCCACACCAGTTTCTCCATCTCCCCACAGGCACAGAACCACGAGGGCATGACAGATGTTCGGTGCAGGAGCCAGGGAAGGGATGCACGTTTGCTGAGACCAGCTTAACTTTTAAATATCTGCACACCTCCAACACAAGACACTTACTGTGAAATCCAAACGAACAAGGCTGAAAAGAAAAAAAAAAAAAAAAAAAAAGGCATGCAAGCAGGCCTGATTATTCCTTGCTGCTTTTTATCCTATACAGTATAGACACAATCTTTTTAAGAGTCAGGCAGGAAAACAGAAAACCCATACAAACACACAAAACCAACAGACCACCAATCTTAGCAATCTTTGACATATCCATAATTTCTACTTCATTTTTAGCTAATGGTGGAAATTAGTCTTTGGATAGTTGATAAAAATCAACCTGTCTCTGCTGGGTTAGTATTGTGATCTGTGGCCCAGCAACTACTTCTAGTACAATTGATTTTCCTTTTTGGCAACCAATAGGCCAGTCAATAATAATGTTGTTTGAGAAGGATTGAGTCATGAGGGAGATGAACCCTCCCTGCCATTTATTATGTTTGTATTGTCTTCAATTGAAAAGGTTCTTTCTTTTTATAATCCCCACTCAGTGAAGGCATTACAAGGGGATGGCTGCTCCGTGTTCCACGTCTCCAGGAGCCCTCTGACTCACCAGTGCTAGGATGCAAATCGAGGAGGGAAGTCAGGAACTGGGAGAAAGACAGCCTGGGGAGGCAACCATGTTCCTCCTGTTACTCTGAATGCCTTTAAAAAGAAAAATGGAAAAAACCCTGATCTAACTCAAAATATGCTGACAAGCATCACCTCAGTGCATAAATATGACTGAGCAGCCTTGCACGAACTGGTACAAGATACAAATCCAGCACTGGCACCAAAAAGCAACCAGTGCTCTCTGCAGACAGCACAGACACCAGGTGCTTTTCACCAAAATTACTACTGTATAAGAATGAATAAAATAAACCCCACATATACTAGCAACAGATTTCCTAACCTGATGATTTTCAGCTTTGGTCTCGTTTCCTTCTCAAACACCTCAAGGGTCCATGAGTGACCACTGAGAACTTGCTGACCAGTGGTTTAGTGTCTCAGTGCACTGATCTGCACTTTACCAGGGAAGGGAAAAGTCAGCAAATAAAAACTGAAGATGAGTGACAGCTTTTTCTATCCTTTTAGTTACAATTACAGAAAAATTTCAGCACAGAAAATTATTACCATAAGATTGATAATTGCACAATGATGCAGTTTAAAAGATACAGTTTAAACTCAGCTGCTCCACCACATGGATATGTACACAGCCCTTAATTATCCTGTGTGTCAAGTGACACAGTTCCCTTTTACAACTCACAATGTTTATGTTCAAACTTGCTCACATGGCCAGACAGGCTTGAAAAGCTCTGTCAGAGTAAGCTGAGTTGCTTAGCACCACTCCAGGATAGCTCCCCATACACTCCCAAGGGCATGCCATGAACACATGGATTATTATTTTGGAGGAAGGAGTACCCACAAACGGAACAAAATGCAGCCATAGGAAAGTCCAGGAGGAAAGTCTACATCCCCCAAATACACTAAAGAAGCTCCCCCAAAAGCTGCTTGAGCAGCACCTCGCATCCAGGAGATGCTCTCCCCATAGAGGAAAGTGGTTTTCCTTTGTTGCTCATCCTCTGCAAGGAAAACTTGTGTCTTTGTATGTTTTAAAGCTAAAAATGGATATTATAGTCGTGTTGCTGTGCTCCTTCATAACTGTTGTGTTTCCACTGTGTGAGGCTTGGTATCTTTTCCCCTAACATTGTGTTACCAGCTGCTACCTTGCTGTTTCAGGCAAACAGCTCCAGTGAAGGAGGCTGTTCTCAGACCGAGCCCCTCGCTCTGGGTATTTCCAGCAGAGCTCCAAAACACCATCCCACCACCCACTTCGACACGGCCCCTGGCACTGAGATTTAGGTAATTCAATTACACCAACGCCCCCTCTCAACAAAGCAAAGCAGCTTGGTGCCTTTCTGTATCCCCTCCCATGGCAATTGCTTTACCACCTCTTTTCAAATGTGCTATTAGAGCTAATTATGAACAACCAGAGCATTCAGTGGCTGCGGCTTTTCAGTGAAGCACCCTTTGGAAACTGCAGCACCACTGTTAAAACACAAAGCACAGGCGCTGGGTCCGGATCACTGCAGGCCACGGGCATGGGTTATTCGCAGAATTCAAGTGGTTTTGAGCATGCTACAGGAATGAGCAGAGCCAGGAGACCACTCTTCCTGCTCCTAAAGCTGCCTGTTTCTCAACAAAGAGCAGTAAACTGACTCGTTCAGACCTTCTTGATCCAGAGACTGCAGTACTTTGACAACAGATAGTACAAAGGTAACTGAACTAAGGCAGCAGGAAGGGATTAAGGCACATCTGCAGGCACAGTGAACAGGTAAGACTTGCTCCAGGTCACCCAGCAGAGCATCACTGTCACCGCCTGCTTAGGGCAGCTAAATCCTTTAGTACACTGCAAAGGAGCCAAGATGGAAGAACATTTATTAAACAGGTAATGGAAGAGAGCATAAATCTGTCATGCTGTTTGACTAACTTTTTAGAAGCGTACTAAAACACAGGCAATTAAAAAAAAAATTGGTCTGTAACATTCCTGCCTTTCACTACCTGCTCATAACCCTCCTAATCCCTAATTTATTCTTTATGTCCTACGCTGCCTGCATGAAGATGCTGCTGCAAAACTAAACAAGACAGAAGAACCCCTGCAGACCTGCAGAGGCAGGTGGGACTCGGGGAGGCTGACAGGACAGAGGTGTGCAGGGAACCTCTGCTGGGAGCACATCACTGAGAGAACAGCATCACCCATTCACCAGGTACTGCCTCACACCCAAGCCACTTCTCTTTACAGCCCACAGGTTAACTGACAGCACCTTTGGTAATGTCTTACAGCAGGTGCTGTGGTGTTTATGGCCTCTTAGGCAGTCAGAGTTTCTCCCTCTCCCTTTTACTTCTGGTTGCTCTTTAAATTTCTCCTGCTTTTGCTTTGGATGTGAATTCTTCCAGGGCAAAGGTCAAAATTAAAAAAAAAAAAAGAGAAATAAACATTAAGTCACAAAGTCTTGAAATGTTATTGCAATTTATATATGGCTGAGAATAAAAATGTGTCTGCTTTCTCTGGGAACACACCTACGTGCAAACAGAGACCTTTATAAAAAATTCTCCTTTATTACCTTGGTGGGGAAAAACATATCAAAGATTGATTTTTCTTTTTATGGCTATTATTAACCTTTTGTTACTGGCCAAAAATAATCTGGTTAGAAAATGTGCAATGCATCAAAAAGGAAAAAAAAAAAAGAATTTAACAGAAAATTAATGCTCAGGGGGAAAAAAAATACCATGATTCTCCCTTCTGCTTTTTCTTCTAAGAGTCAGACTTTACCTCCAAAGGAATAAGACAAGTGTCAAAGAGAGGAGATGTTCCTGAGAGAACCCAGGACCATCTCCCAGGCTGCCAGGGCAAGGGGAGTGGGCAGGAGCCTGATTCCACTCCTTCCCAGTTTCAGTGCAAAGCTGTTCCTGTGTGTGTCCAACACACCACTCCCCAGCTCTGACTGAGACAGACAGGGTGTGCAAAGCCCCTCATTTGCACGGGCTTCACTCTACCCCTCTTCTGGGTAAGGAAAAACCCCTATAAACTCCACTACAACTGAAACCCCGGAGACCCAAGCATGAACATACACGTCACCAGCTGCCGCAGAGCTGTGCTTTCTCATACCCATCCCACCAGCAGCCCTGCCCAGGAAAGGCCAAGACAGACATTTTTACAACAATTTTCTGTGTGTGTAAATACCAACACAACTGTCTGTAGCCTGTGAGCACTACAGCTCTGCTGACAAGCCTTCAGACTGCAACTCTGCTTCAGGTCCAGCTCTTACAAATGCCCGAAGCATTTACTGAAAGCTGCTCAGAGCTCACCAGTGAGAGCTCAAAGAGTCATCAGCAGAGGTGTATCTACGTCCAAACTGGGAAGGAGAGCAGAGCCAGTAAGTGCCACAATGGTAAAGAGCAGTCAATCATGATCTGACAGAACTATGTGGGACAATTATTTCCGGACACGATCGCATTTACACAGGCCAGTCCTTAATTACAAGCTCACAGAACTGGGAGTGTTGACCCAGGAGCACTGGCAGACCCAGGCTGGCTGGCTGGAAGAAACCATTTGCAAAGTGGTTGCTGAACCAGTTTAAGCCAAAACCTGGTCGATTCAGATACCCTAAAACTGGTGTTAGCTAAGCTCAGACATATGGGCTGCAAACCTCAGTGGCTCAAAACTCTGGTTTTTCCCAGGTTACCTTTTTGGATGTTCTTACAAGAGAATCTCAGAATGGTTGGGTTGAAAAGGACATTAGAGATCATCTAGTTTCCAAACCCCTGCTATGGGCAGCAGCACCTTCCACTATCCCAGGCTGTTCCAAGCTCCATCCACCCTGGCCTTGGACACTCCCAGGGATGGAGCAGCCACAGCTTCTGTGGGCAACATGTGCCAGGGCCTCACCAATGTCAGAGGGACGACTTTTTTTTCCTAGTATCTAATCCAAACCTACTCTCTTTCAGTTTAAGTCATGTCCCCTTGTCCTGTCACTACATGATCTTGTAAACAGTCTCTCTCCATCTTTCTTGTAGGTATTGGAAGGCTGCAATTAGGTCACCCTGAAGCCTTCTCTTTTCCAAGCTGAACAATCCCAGTTCTCTCAGCCTCAGAGAAGAGGTGCTCCATCCCTCTAATCAACTTTGTGGCCTCCTCTGCACTCGCTCCAACAGGTCCATGTCCCTCTTGTGCTGGGGCCCCAGAGCTGGAGGCAGCTCTGCAGGTGGGGTGTCACCAGAATGGAGCAGCTTTTCTGTGACAAATACCCTGGGAGAAATTGCTGTGGAGTTGTGGAAGAATTCAGTTTCATGGAAACCTTTGGTCAGGAGGCTGCATAACACACACAATCCAATTTACCTCTGTGTTCCTTCTTACCTGGATGTTCACGTCAGCAGCGTTCTGTAGCAGTACTGAAACCAGCTCCTTGTGTCCTCTGTCACACGCCCAGTGGAGCAGAGCCCGGCCCTGAAACAGCCAGGAGAAAATTAACAAAGCCAAGCAAAAAAAACCCCATGGAAAATCAGTCTTGCTGTTAAGTAATGAGCACCAATACCAAAATTAGCACAGACTTTAAAAAAAATACAAAACAATATTAGTATGCCACTTGCTATTGCTGGTGATTTGGACTTACACAATAATGCTAGAAATGTCCAAGTGACACGTAGTTTAATTTCTCATTAATTTAGCACCAAACCCAGCAAGACATTCAGAGGGGGAAAGCAGCAAAGTATGAAACGCAGAAGCCAGGACATTATTTGTTTTCCTACATAGCTTCAGGATGTTGGCACCTCTGACTTTTCTGGGAGCAATGACTTCCACAGCAAGGGTAGGATATTCACTGCTGCCTAAGTCACGTGGATGCCATGTCCCCAAAAGCTCATTCCTCAGGCAGGTCTGAAGCACTGAACCCACAGGTCCTGCCTCTGCTGCAAGAGAAGACTGAAACTGGGTGTCTGGGCAGGCACCCCTGATGGTCCTCTCTTGGGCAGGCTGCGGCATCCATGCCTCCAGCCCCTCCCAAACCTCCACAGTCTTCCTCCCATCCCCTTTCTGCAGGTGTCTGCCACCACGGGATGGGATGCAACGGAAGTTCAGATCCTCCTGCAAGCCCAAGGACATGGGAAGTGGCTTAGGATCCCTGAGAAAGGTAACTCAAAGTAGTTTGAGACAGTAAGCAAAGAAGAAAAGCTTCTACGTACACTTAGTAAACCAGCCTTGGTGTTCTATCAGTCTCTCCTGATTTAGGACAGCACACAGCACACGTGCAGGGGATTCCTGGGAAATCACCCTGCAGAGGACCAGGAATCACCCCCTCAAGCTGTGACACCCTCAGACTGACCCGTGTTTTCCAAAACGCCACGGGAAACAGTCACAGACCCTCACAGAAGAAATCATTTAAATTAGCCCATGCCTGGTTATAAATCTCTTGACAAAGCAGTGGGGAGCAAGGTGAGCAACTCATTTATCTGCTAATGGGAACTGTGAGCCAAATTTCCTGGCCACGGTGCCAGAAAGCAGGAGGGGCAGAAGACACCTGTGACCAAAGCTCACACATTGCTTCTGCTGGATATTCCTGGGCAGGGCAGCAGAGGCAGAGCACGATTTTAAGTCAGGAAATGCACACTTTTTGACCCAGCAACTAATTAATTTTTGTAACATGTAATTTTAATGTTACACTAATTAACCTTGCATTAGAATGAATTTTCTGACAGTGACTTTCCATGGAAGCACTGATGACATCCACAGGCCATTTAATGATTCATGTTCTTGCACTCAACACCACTATCAAAGTCTACAAGGGGGAAAGAGTACAACTTAAAACAATTGGTAAATATGCTTCATTCACATTTAAAATCCTTAATGCATCTCTGGACTGGTAAATACTTAAAACTTAGGATTTCAGTTGGACAAATACCAACTTTTGTCATACCACAGATGTTTATGTCAAAAGAAAGAGGCACATCTGCAATATGCACAATAGCAATAAATACTTCAACAGATGATTTTGGTGTTCTTATGTATGTGTAGAGGAAGAATACAGCAATTATTCAAATGTATTCATTGTACAATTACATGTTAAATAAAGACATTTCTATCCTTTATATCAAAATTCATGCTACAGATTAGTGGCTAAAATATGTTGGTTTGCATTTGTCTCTGGACAAGAAGAATCTCATTTTATTGGTGCTGAACTTGGCTGAGACCAGCAAAGGAAAACCAACAGTTAATCGTGACAGCTCAGGGGTACCAGGGCACTGTGCAACCGCTCCTGCCCGTGACACTGGAAGGCTGGTTCTGCTACACGTGGTGCCTTTTGAACAAGACAAAACCCTGAAGCCTGATCATCTATAGTCATTAAAAATCTCCTTGTGCTATTTGCAGGAGTATGGATTTCAAGTCTTGGGCCAATTCCACTTTGGGTAATTACACTCTGCTTACCTATATATTTTCTCTGCAACCCTAAATGGATACAATATTTTCTAATTAGTGCCTTAAATGGCTCTGCACTGTAATTGTGCACTATTAAAGAGCTGACACGTTCCACCCAAGAAATGTCTGCAGCATGCTACACCCTTGACATGGGGTGCAAGGGGCCTTGGAGAGCTTCTGTGCAAGAGCACACTATGAGATGTGGAAGGAAAAACACCTGCAAAAGAATCTCAACCTACTTATTGCATAACAAAAAGCATTACTAAAAATTTGGTATTTAAAATGGTTGGACTTGATGATCTTAAGAGGTCTTTTTCAACCTTAATGGCTCTATGGAAACTAGATAATATTCACTACTATTTGCAGAGCATCAGGCAAGTCAACAACAGCCAACAGCTCTAGCTAACATACTTAGGAAGATATATAGCTACAAAATTCACTAGTCTCCCATGTCTTTCTTAAAATAAACCTTAGTGATAAGACAAGCTTAAACTGAACATACAGCCCCAGTCTTTGCAGAGCATGGATATCACCTCTGCATGCTGGAAAACTCTTTAGCCTGCACACCTGCTGCTGGGTATCGGCATACAGCATGTGTTGGTGTGTTTAAATAACGTGGCAGAAATCTTAAGGGCCACAGATTGAGCTTTCCCAAAACAATTCTCACATGACTATTTCATTAAGCAGTGAGAGGCTCAAAGCAACATGAATAATTTCAAGTAGGAAAGCACTGCAGCAGTGAGGTCTCAACTAGATGCAATCAAACATCCAGGTAGTCCCTCCCTGCAATTCAAACACAACAGTTGTTGCAGAAGTTACTTGAGAGGATGCATTTCCCCCCGCCTTTGAAGTATTTAATAAAAAAAAAAAGCATAAAAATAGCCCCAGTGCTCTAACCCTGCCTCTTAAATCTTCTGTGCTTTGCTTGGCTAACCGCTGCCAGCTTGGCCAGCTCCTGCAGCAGTTTCTCAAGCCAACAGCACATCAATTCTGCTCAGCTCCAAGTCACAGGGTGTTCACAAACAAAGCACAGGACAGGGATTTGTCTCCCATACACCCAGTCGGCAGACAAATGGATGTGAATGATTTTCACATCAATTAGCCTGAGCAGAGAAAGGGGAGAACAAAGCCAAACCGAATGGATGTGCTACAGTATAAAGCCACACTTCCACGCATGATGCTTGCAGCTGTAATGGCTGGGTAGCAATGAGCCACTCTAACTTGTGGCAAGGGTTCTATCAGCAGTAATTAAGAAAAGACAGCTATCCACAGAATGGCTGCATCCCCCTGTGACAGCAGAAACAGGGAATGGAAGGGTTGTTGCAATTACACAGGTAAACTTGACTTGGAAGTCCATCACTTTCAGAGCTCTGCAACGTTTGGTGAAGTTTTCCTAATGGGAGAAAGCCTATAAATCCAGAAGTATGTGACCCTTCTTCAAATCAATTTTCCCCCTGTCCTCTCCTTGGCAAGCTGGCACCAGTTTGGCACTTGCTGTCTCGAAAGCATGAGGATCGCGGGCTAAGCGAGCATCCTGTCAGCTGCTGTTCATTAAAGCCTTGGCAAGGGCTTAAACACTGCACACAGGTAACATGTTTGTTTACTGGGATTTATCCAACAATTAAGAAAGAATTATCTAGCTACAACCCCCACAGCTTTTGGCACAAATTACAAAAACAACTCATCTCTGCCTTTGAGCAGCTCCTGGTTTGTTAGAAGTTGAAGAAATACTATTTTCAAAAAGGCAGCAAGTGAGCCACACTCCCAGGCTGTGCCTGGGGTGACTTCACAGTCCATTTCTTATTCCATTAGTCCTGCTGACATGCAGAAGGAAAACAGGTTGCTTTAGTCCGTGATACTTCTTATAAGTGAATGCAAGCGATTCTGTTGAACCCTGGGCAATTTAGATACAGTAAATGGAAGCTAGGACATGATTACTGTCATTAGGTTCTCTGTTTAATTCTGAATTGAAGTTTATCATATCCAAACTGTTAGCAGGTATGCTGGCTTGAATGCTGCACATGAAGAGCTTTACTTCTCGAGGGGAGTAGGCCGCTTATGCTTTGGAAGTTTCCCAGTGCATCTATCTAAACCCCAGAATCTTCTGCTGCCCTTGCTGAAAGCCTTTTGCTTTGACTAAATTGCCTCATCCCCACTTTACATTTTTAGTCTTGATTTCTTTTCTCCTTTCTCTCACTTATTCCAGGTTTGCACAAAATGGGGGGATACAATTAGATCTAACATATCACATAAAAGTAAAATCTAAACACCCTACAACCCCAGCCAAGTCTTTATCATCCAAGGAAAGCCTGAGCCGAGCATCTTTGCAGCTTAGCACGAGCCTATTTGGTGCTTCAGTAGATTTTGTTTTGTAAGAAGTTAACTCTTTTATGTACCCTGCTGACATTTTAAATTTATAGGCATTTAAATCAAAGGATTGACAGCATGAATTATGCCCAGAGGCCAGGTGAGGCAGCTTTTGGATTTGGCAGGATGTATTTACACAGTAGCACTAAAACAGTTAATAAAAAAGACAAGATTATGTTGCGTACACTTCACGAAAGGCTCAGTCTGGGTTATTTCTAGTCTAAAACGGGTTCTAAAGCTTCAATCAAGCTGCATGATATTGGAGAATAAGCTGCCTCCTAGACTGGGAAGAACAGGTTTGGGTACCAAACAACACTGGCAATGGTTTGAGATCTTTAACATATCATGAAAAAAGCTATTTCTTTCTGATTTTCCCTTTTGGTATACTCATTTTGTGCTTTTTGGACCAGTTACACTTGCCATAAGGAAGCAAGCAAGCAGTTTCCAAAAAAAAAAAAAAAGTTTTTACTTCCCCTATTTGCACATTTGTTGGGGTAAACTAAATTGTTGAAGCTGTGAGAATTTCATCTATGGGAGAATTTTGCCACAGTGGGAATCCTCCCACAAGTCCTTCACAGGTAGGTGGATGTTTTTGGCTCCTGCCTGTGCTGAAGCAATCCCATACTCTGCAACAGCCATCTCCTAATACCCATCAGCTAGAAATAGGACTTCTTTTACTTCTGGGACTTGTGGATAATTCCCAAAGAGGATGTCATCTGGTAGTTTTTTACATAGTTCAGATATTTCAGCTCCCACAAAATACTTTGATTTTTTTTTTTAACAGTATTTCTTTGGCTGAAAACAAGCACAGTTGTTACTTGAACAGAAAGGAAGATACAAGCTTCTGAATGCTGCTAACTACAACAGAGCACCTTGCCAGTGGAAACAAAGCAATGCTAACATGCACTTATTGCAAGCATGCGATCCTAAAAATGAGCTTTTATTAATTAACAGACTCCAGCTGTATTTTCTGTGGGACTGCCCTGGACATCTCCTTCTGTAACCCGTGCTCAGCAGAAGGAGGCTGGAGCTCAGGAACAGCACTGTTGTAGTGACTGTGTGGCACATGACAGTTTCAGTTCATTGAATTTATGATGTGAAATTCCAGCGCTGATTGTGAACACCCTCCCTCCTCTCCTCTGAAAATTAATTCACATGAATTCCTGATTAATAATAAAAGGCCCTGCCATCAGCATTCAGAGCCCCAGCCGGGGCTGTCATGGCTCAGAGGGCAGAAATCTGCTTAGAGCTACAGGAGAACCCAACTGAATTTGTGGCGTCTCAGTCTATGAATGCCTAAGCACTTCATCTGTTCACCAAACACAGCGTGCCGGAAGGAGCCGTGCTCAGGCTGGGCCAGGGGCAGGGCTGGGTGGCAGTGTGCACGCAGGGAAACTGAGGTGACAAACCTGGGAAGGCCACAACTCCCGCAGGATGAACAAGAAACTGCCCCCACCAGGTGTTTACTCTTACCAAGAAAAGGATGAAGCCAACTCACAGTTTTAGACACAGTTTTTTCTTGGGGTTTCTGGCAATGCCTGTATTACCTCCCTGTGGGGAAATGGTGTTTTGAGTTTGGTGAGCAGAGAAAGACTGCACAATGTCACTGTTTTTGTGAAGCTGGAAAGCCAGTGTCACTCATTTGCCCTCCATCTGAAACTGATGAAAAGCTGGTGGCATGTCAGAAACCCTCCTTCAACATGACCAGACTTCACGGGTCAAAAAAGCTGTTTCCCTCACTTCCTACTTCTGTTTGACCACATTTAGCGTACAAAGTGGGGAAAGGGAGGTATTCAGAAGATCTTACTCTGCAAGTGGCTGCTGGTATTGCTGAAAATAACACAGAAGCTAAGTTTCTGATCTGACATGCTACAGCCTCACAGTTAGACATGCACACTACCAGAAATCCAGTGGAAAGCTGTTTTCAAATAGATTACCCTGTCTCAGTGACCAAGTGTTTGTCCAACTGTTGTTATAAGAATCCTAACCAGGGAATTTTAAAAAGGAGTAGCACTGAATTAATACACAAAACAGATAAAAGATTGATGGTCCTTATCTTTTCTACATACCTCCTCATCTGCGACATTCACATCCACTTTTTTTGATTGAATGGCTTTGGTTACATAGTCAATGTTGTTTTCTCTGCAGTAATCAAAAATGTTCTTGTCCTCTTCCCTATTCAGGAAACAAAAGCAAAAGAAGCACAATGTTACTGCACAACACAAAGGCCTCATGCACATTATATGCTCTAACTTTGTTACAGGTATTTCAGTGCTGTCACTGGATCAAAACAGGCATCTAGTACTGCACATGCAGAATAATGTGCTTTCCCCCCACTCCCCAAGTTAAGAAACAGAAAATCCTGCTTCCTAAAAAAAACAAAAGTTGTTTTTAACAGTATTATGTCCGGACAAATGTCAGTTTATTCCTGTGAAATGGCACAAGAAATGTATGAAGTTAGCTAGAAAAATCCATGTTCAAGTTCTGGCATAAATCCCTGCAATCCCACAGAAGAGAAAAGGCTAAAGCTGCTCTTCTTGTAAGAGCCACTCTGGGTCACACCAAAGCCCCTTCCAGTGCCGTCCATCCCGGACAGAGCTGACGTGGCTCGGAGAAAACAGCAGGACAACAGGACACCTGCCAGGCAGTCTGTCCCTGGCTGAACACACGCTGGATCCCCGATAATTACACCTGCACGTGCTCGCTTAGGACTGCGTGTGGGCAGAAAGATCAAATGATGTGTTGCTTGAGCCACACCTACAGCTTCTCTTCCAGCTAAAAGCAATGCTCAGGCTTCAGACACAGTAAAACTTCCATCCTTACCTGCCAAACAAACAGAACCCCTAATGAATTTAAGACCTTTTACAGAATCTTATAAGAATAATACCTTTAGGCATAAATACAGTGATACCACTGTGTTGCTAGCAAGGAATAAAGAAGAGAGGTCATTGGTTTTCCAGAAGTAAGCCAAAAGCCCCCATAATCCTCTCTCGTTTCCAGATGAAAACCATGGTTCAAATGAGCCCATCAGCATTGCTATGGGACTTGGCAGCTTCACAGGAGTTAAACACAGAGTCGTTGCCTCACATGACATCCCCAGTTTTCAATCACCTTAACTTAAGACCTTCTGGATGTTCAGCAGAACTCAAACAGCCTCAGTTACTCAGAAAACAGGGAGCTTGCTGGAGCTGGCCAGACCCAGTAAGGAGGTCAGTGTGCTGTGGGCCTTTCGGGCAGGAGAAACGCAACAGAGCAATTTGAGAACCAAGCCCTGGTGCTAAAAGGCAACAGTATTTCTGTTATCCGCATTGCTCCTGAGCTCGCAGGCTGAAGAACGCCAGGGAGGAAAAGTAAAATCCAGCAACACTTGCACTTCTGAGCAATGGGTTACAAAGTGGTGCTCTTTGATCTGCAGTCCCCCAAAAACGAAATGCCAGCAAGGACACGTCCTCAGGTCCCATCAGAGCAGGCAGAGCGCCACGACCCAACTTTGACTTTGTTTTTTATTGTTCTGCATCTAGCTTGCTGAGTTACACTCTGATTCCTCACACCTCAAGCATCTGCGTCCTGCCTCGGTGCCATAAACAGGTGGGAAAAAGCACTAATACTTGCTCCAGTGGCAGATCACTGCTTTCTCCAAAGAACTCACTTCCTCTCCCCTCCCCTCAGCAGCACTGGTCTCCAGCACACCGCCCCTACTCTTTGTACGCAGGCAGTCCCTGCAGAGACACCCGAGCTGCACCTTTCTACTGAAGAGCTGGGAGCCACACAGGATTTCACATCTGTGTTCAGGCCCAAGGACATCACAGGAGCCTCCCAGTTTCTTAACCAGTCTGTCATGAACTCATTCATTGGAGGTCTCGCCCGCTTGGTACACACAAGCTCCTGGGAAACAGATCACTGCATGCTTTAAATGCAATTACCTCGAATTCCAGGAAAAAAAGAATCTCACAGCAGGATTAGAAAAGGCAAAAGCTTATACTGCTTGAGATGGAGCTTGACAGACTCACGATGGAGGTCACCAGGCATGCCTGCCCCTGCTAACCAGGGCTGATGTGATATGCTGGGAAGTTCCTCCAGTCCCACCTTGTTAGTCCAACCTCTCCACCACGACCCTGGCTGCTGACAGCAGCCTTTTGGGAGAAGCTGCCTTTCAGAGAACGCTGTGCAGGAGCTTGGTTCCCCACTGCCAGCCCCACCCCCTCATTTATTACACATTGCTCTTTCTTCCCTAACAGCAAAGCAAACCCCAGTCCCTTCTCGCTAGAGAAGCCCACAGCCACCCTCAGTTACTCCTGGGTGATCTTCCACATCACAGCCATGAGCCCAGGCTGTGCCCTTCCCTCCCTGGCAGCGATGCCACCTGGTCATCCCACATGCTGCAGAGCCCTGACAGACCTCATAGGGCAGCACCAGAGGTACCAGGAGGGATGTGGCCAGCCATAAAGCACCTGACTGTGCTCCACAGGGAGCATCCATCCACAGGGTCTGTGCCAGCAGGGAGGGCACAGCAACCCTGACCTACTACAGCCAGCCCATTTTCCCACCACAGCCTCCAGACAGGACTCTTAAAGTCTTTTTCCAAGGATATTACTGTCTGTAAGGGGAAAATGACCTGACACAGCTATTTGGATATGATTTAGTTTTCTGGAATAACCAACTCTGCAAATGTTCTATATATCCCCATTCCAAAAAACCACTTTTCTTTCAGAAGTCTCCACAATGGAATTAATCCAGAATACCAATTTCCCCACCTGAAGATAAGGTTTCGGGAAATTTTGTTCTTCTACTCTGCATTCATTTCTCAATCTTTAAACCATTCCTCTGCTCCTGATGCCCTCCCTAAAAAATTAAGCACATATTATATCCAGCTTTCCTATAAATATTAACAAAGAGAAACAAGCCCTTTCCAGTCACAATGAGAACATTTTACCTACAAATAAAATAGTCATATGAAGCTGCACTCCAGACATTTAAAACAATCTGATCCAGTTAAAACCAGGAAGGGAAACCAAGGAAAGATCTCAGAGGAGTTAAACCCAGATTTTTGGAGGGACCAATACTAGGGAAGACATTCTTCTTGAGTGGTGTGAATGGAATAAAGGCAAATTACTGTTATTTGCTGACTGCACTTAAAACCACACAGGACAAATAAGAAACAGAGCTTAAAAACCTGGCAACTCAGTTTTTCCTCCCTCCTTTATTTCACATATGTATGTGTACATAACAATACCTCCACTGTAGTAGCTACAGGAAAAGAAAAAGGATGTAATGATTTTGTCAGACCTGTTCCTAGCAGGAATTTGTTCTCCTCAGAAAACTGGTTAAGAGTCAGCAGCAAGGCCCAGAAACTGGTAGAAACAGGCAAAAACCAGACAGAAATACGTGAGAAATACAGAGGTGACAGTGCAAAGACATGCTCAGATAATGTTATGGTAGAGAGAACCCATAGCATTTCCATCACTATTTTCAGAAAAATCTCAATTTACATAAAAAATTCGGTATTCAGGACATCTTCAGATGGGAAACACCATGAAACTCAACCTAAAGGAGATGTGCACAATCATGTAAAACCTGTAGCTAAAAGGAAGACATGGATGCAATTTTCTTTCCTGCGGACTGTTGAGATAAAAAGGAGTCTTCAAGTCAGCAAGCACTTGACTGCCAGTAAAGGCAGGTAGAGTTTTTGTATCTATTTCCTGAGGATGGCCAGAGGGTTTCTCTTCTCCCTTGCTGATGGCCCCCAAGCTACTTCCTTGTGCTCTCCCCCACCCCCAGTAAGAGTCCGTAATTCTGATTTAAAGGTCAGTTGAAGCGTGCCTGTTGCCTGCAAGTAACACATGGGCAGCTTTTTCCATCCTTGAATAAAAGGATTTGGATGAACTTAAACCAAGTCATCTCTCCCCAAGCTTGGAAGGCTTTGCAAACCCTCTCCATAAGCTGTCCAAAACACACATGTTGAGCCAACAGGTTTTAAACAGGTCATGGAAAAGATCTGCTGCCAGTTGATCATTTCGTTCTTATCTGGAGTGCTGTAAAACTCCTTGCTTTCTAAACAGTACCAAGGCTGCCACCGAAAAAGGCAAAGAAGAGATTTGAAATTCACATTACTTTTTACCCCTGCGCAGAGAACACCCTCCAGGTTTGCCCCGTCCCCTTCCTCCCCCTCGGCAGGTTACCTGCAGCGCAAAGCTCAGGGCAGAGGGCTGAGACCAGGTTCTACTTTGGGCATCCTCTCCCCTTTTCCTGGGGCCGGTCCAAGGCACACCCCAGCGGCTTTGCTGCGGAGTGGCCCCGGGTGCCGCTAACAGGTGGCTTCGCCCGTGAGCTTGGCACGGCGCTGCCGAGCGGAACAGGACGCGTGCGGGGAGCCGGGAGGCACTCGCAACACTCGCTGTTTATGTCGAGGCCCCCGGCCCCCAAGGGACCCATTTTCACATAATCTATAATTATCTCTTCGCTTTAATCGCCTCGTCACTTCGGAGGCTCTCCTGGGCACAGGAAGAGGAAAAGCTCATTAACTGAACCTTTTCTCCTCTCTCCAGCCACCCATAGCTTTTAATTGCTTGGTGTTGTTATTATCTATCAGTGCAACTGGGATCATTTTCATAAGAAAGGGTGGTGGGAAGGAGGGAGGTAGGAGCGGGTCCCTGAGGTACGCTCCACAGACAAACCTTTGCTTTCTCAATTATTTATGCCAGCTGAGGTTTTACAAGCTGAATAAATCCATAACTCAGGTTTATTTTGAGCCGGCAGGCCGTCCCGAGGGAAGTGTTGCCCACTTGCCGGCACACTCGTGTGCCGCCCTCCGAGGGCCGCGGGGACGCGGCGGGACATGTGTCATCCCAGTCCCCTCCCGCCGCGCCCGCGCCGCGCCGCGCAGGAGGCGGCCGGGAAACGCCGCGCGGCAGCCGCCACCGAAGGACGCGCTCTCCCAAAGGGAAGGAAGGCCCGAGCCAAGCCGCCCCTCTGCACAACAAAGCGAAGCCCCAAGGGTCACCGCTCCGGGCACAGCAAAAAGCGGGGAAGCAATAAACTTGGCAATCATCTTGAAGTCAAAAGATTGGCCCGCTGATCACCACCATGAGAGCGCCCCTTTCTAAGCAACACTGACCTGAAACACCCCCAGCCCCAGCTGCCAGGACCCGCAGGTGTCTTGCTTGAGAGGCTGAGCACACTGTGGGCTGCCTGGGCTCCACAGAACCCGGAGAGCTCTGCCCCAGGGACTGCACAGCCCAGCATTTACGCGAGCGACAGACATCTGTGGCACAGCCACCCACATGCACAACACCAGCCCGTAATGCCCAACACAGATGCCAGCTCCCACATCTCTGCAGCTTTACGCTCATTTCCAGTGCTGGTGTTCCCAAAAGTGGGGCTGGAAGGAGTCAACAAAACCCCAACCGTGCTCCGGAGCACTGGGCTCGTCTCAAAAGCCGTCGCTGCTCTGAAGCAGCATCCTTGCAATGGATGCTGGAAGCAGCTCTTTAAAATTCAGCAGCCTTTGTGCCTGACCACATGCAGCGACCTCTGGTATTTTCTGCCAAAACAGTTCATTTGTCTCGCACAACAACTAATCAATTCCCAGGGCCATCCATCACGGGGGCTCGCACGAGCCGGCCCGGCAGCGGGACCAGATGGCGGCTGCGTTAGTGGGATTAATACAATTCTGATGGATTGCACGGCATCAGGCAGGTCCCGCACACCAGGGGAGCCCGCTCCGCACCCACGTCCTAAAGGCTGCCCCACTCATGATTGGGGTTGCTCCCAAATGTCCAGGGGAAGGGTGGTAGTTTCTACCGGAAAAGGGCTTCTTCAGCATCCCTCTGGACGGCAGAAGTGTAAAACACAGCTCAGGAAGGCCTCTGTGCTGACTGGCAGATGTCATTCCCAAACTGGCATGCCAAGGCCCTGAGGAAGCAGCTCATGGCAGAGTGCAGGAGGGCTTCTCCAGTGGAAGTGGAAAGGGACACGGATATTTGGCAACGTTATTTCTCATTCTCCACCTGCCAAATCAATGTATTTGTTTCCTGAAAACACTTACAAACTGCCTACTCCTTGCCCCGGCTTTAAAAAAATACTAAAAAATAAAGCTGGATTTCCAAGGCTATGGTATTTTTGGCGTATCTCTCAGATTGTGTCTTGGATGAGATTTATAGTGGTAACACATGAGTCAACCTCCGATCACTGCTCATTTCCCAGGTTTGTGAAACTCTAATTATAGTGCTTTGATCATGAAAGAGCTCCACTACTACGGCTTTGTCCTGGTAATAAGACCAGAAGATTGACATAAAGCTTTATGAAGCAGCAAAAAAAAATAACCAACCCCACCACTATACCCAGCCTGAAGTCACTGATAATTTCTAAATTCTTCCTTCCAAGGGAACCTCCGAGTCCCATCATCAGTCAGCAGCACGCAGGAGTTTTATGCAATGCCTGACGGGAGAGAAGTGATTTGCAGAAAAACCCAGAGGCAGAGCACTATGCTAATACATCCTGCAACTGCTCCCCATTACTCACTGGGGGTACTCGAGCTCTTTATTGCCAGCCTTTATTAATGACTCCTAATTGATGACCGGTGCCCAGTACCCCAAAGTAAATAACTGCTATGCCTCATTAGCTCAAGAGACCTTCTCCTGATTTGAGGGCTGATCTATGAACACACAAATTGCACTGATTTAACCGAATCTCTTTCTAAATTGATTTAATTAGATCAGTATAACCTGTTTCTAGGGATGCTCTTGAATTTATTTGGAATCAGTGCAATGTACTGTGAGCCAGACTGACCATTTTTCTATCTTCTTCTCAATTAGAAACATTTGAGATAATTAGTGATAAGGGAAAAAATCGGCCCTGGCACCACCCGAGTTCCTCCTGCTGCTGATCCACGCTAGGGCAGGGCACGGTAACTTCACTTTGTCCATCATTTACAGATCTGCATCCCAAACCCCAAGCATTTCATTCCACAAAAGGAATGTAAGCATCATTTAGGCATAATTTTAGACACTCAGTTTGAAACCAATGGCACTGCTGCTTCGTTGCTAACTACTGCTGATGGCAAACTAGGGGTTTATTCTATTTAAAACAAAACCTTCATACGACACAGCAACAGCTTGGAGGGCTTTAATCATTTGATAAACTGCTCAAAAGGTTCTGGTAAGAATAAAACAAGTGAACCTGCTGAGGTGACCCTTCAAAACCCTGCACGTGCATTCTTGTCTATCTCCTGGTGCAAGGTGAGGTTGTGACGACGCCGGGCTCCAGATAAATTATCAGCCTTTTCCTGCCTTCGGATCAGCAGAATCCTAAAGGGCACATGGTAGGCTGTGTTTGGCAGAGTAATACCTGCTGAGAAATGGCTTTCAGCAGTCTGTCAGGACTCAGGGCTGATGAGGACTCGAGTCTTAGTTTTTAGAACACAAAATAAGGGGCTTTTCTTACTTATTCTGGGCTTCTTTAGTGATCCTGTAACAAAAAAATACTTATCCTATCAACAGCCCTGGGAAACAAACTAAAGGGCTTTGATTTCTATTCAAATTTTTGCAAGCTTGTTGTAAAGCTTCAGACAACCCACCGCGGACAACTGAGTCAATAAAAAAGTCTGCAGCCAAGTTTCTTTTCTCAGGTAGCAGGTTTTGAGGCAGCACACACTGAACAGACAGCACGGGACTTACCCAGAACTACCAACGTTCTGCTTATCTTCTTAAAGCTTATCTTGGCTCAAGCTAATCAGTTCTCTTTCCCTTTAGAATTTTTCCTCTACAGAAAATGCCTTATTTTTTAATGATAACATTCTGTTTTATGAAGTATTACTGAATGCTAAGCTTATGTTTTTTGTAAGTAATCACTCACAGCCTCACTAAAGTCACCCTTCTCAGGTACAGCTATGGAACCAATTCTTGCTCTAGACAAACTTGGACACCAAACCCAATGTTTAGAGCCACTCCTCTTTGGTTTATCTGCTTGCAGGTTTGGTACCAGAGCAATTTTGCTGTTCAAGGCTATGCTTTCATTAGTGGAATTATCATCCTACAGATGTGCCCATACGTGCATGTTTATTCCCTGTTCCAGGAAGAGAATGAACAGTAGAGAAAAGAACCAGGAAATCTGAGGCTGTACAACTCTGTGTGGGTACATGATGGTGACACTTGCTCATTCCTGTCTTGCAAGGAAGACACTGATGCCTGTGAGTCAAATGGTGCTAAGGGACCACGTGAGTTTCCATCCTGCCAGCAGAGTAAGGACACTTCATTCAGCGAATTTCAGCAGAATCCGCCTATTCCAGCTGTGCAGGAGACTACACCTGCCCACAGCCTCATTTGTGAGGACAACAGCTGTGCTGTGCTAAACAAACAGCACCTATGTTCCTCGTGGTATGTTTGCAAAAAAAGTATTTGCAGCTGTACTCTTGGAAATAAAAACGAACACATGAAAAGATTTAGGATGGTCTTGGGTATTTCAAACCCAAGAAAGAGCACGGGCAGTGCTTGGGATAACCAAGACTCTGACAGCACTGTAGGGATATGCTCCATCCCTAAAAGGAGAGTTGAACGGGATTTAAACCACAAGGTCAAACTGTGAGATCAAGGATGTTGGCTGAGACCTGCGCTGACGGAGCAGGGATGGAAAAGGAGCTGGTGGCCAGCAGAAGTGCCATTCCTCAAACAGTGTGTTCAGCCAAGGTCACACCTGACCACCTCTGCTCAAGGTCCAGGACAAGTCAAAGACGTGCTGGCTCTCCACACAAGGGAAGGAAGCTATTCCTGGCCAAGTACTCCACTCCAAAGTGGATTGCAATCCCGAGGGAAATGCCTGCACTACTGCCAAGCACACAGCTGCCACCCTGTCTGCCCACAGCAGCTGCCTCCCTTCCTACCCGAGCTCCTTGCAAAGGGTTTGGAGCCACCTGAACAAGATTTCTTTTCCTTAGTTTGTGACAACAAGTCAAAGAAACGCTGTGATGGAGTCTTAACCCTCTAGGTAAGTTCTCAGCTGGAGACTGCATGTTGAGAAACCAGTGTTTAAATTGCCCAGATCTAAAAAGATGCAAGACAGTCATTAAAAAATGGGATCATACACACCTAAATGGGTGACTGCAAAATGACAGCAAACACTGTCAAAAATTTTAGTCTTCTCTGACTGTTCATTTGAACTAAAAATACAATGCAGTATTCTGGAAGTTCCTCCACAAAATCATTTAGTAATTATTGGAGTTAGTATTATACCCACGATTAGTAGTCTGGAACAGTAAAAAAATAAACCAAACAAAAACCACCCAGGTGTCCTTATTCAGTGGCTAATGTCACTTACTACTTGCACCTTGACAGTTTTAAGTAGCAGCCACTCTAGTTCAGTAAATGCAGAGCTAGCTTTTCTTGCTGCAGAGCCTGGAAAAAAATTAATTTGATATAAGGCACAAACTCTCCCTGAAGGCAAACATTGTCCAACACTAAAACCTTCACTGAACAGTCCCTCATGAATGTATTGGTAAAGAAATAACTATTTGAAAAAGGTAGTGCCTGAATAGCTTTCTATTAAAAATATCCACTATTACCTTTTTTTTAGCCATATAACTGAAAAATGGGAAGCCTTGCCCTTCCCCCACATCTTGCGCTAGGGAAAGGTTACTACCTGGCAATGATACAAGCAGATATTGATTTAAATGATTATGGACCTGAAAAGTTCTTTCCTGTCATTTATTATCCTGTTGTAGTTGCCACCACACTTGTGCAATATTAAAAAACAAAAAAGCTTAACAAAATGACATTAGAAAAACACTGTTTTTAACCGACTTCCAACACAAATAATCACCTGATTGTTTCTTCTTGATATAATGAGCTGACGACTGGGCCTCCAAATACAGTTTTGCTTTCCTTTCCCTTCTTCTCTGTTGTCTGAAAGAAAAAGAAAGATTGGTCCAGCATCCTGACTCCCACTGTGTTCCCAACTCTCATTCCCAGCCCTGGCCCCTCAGGACCCCAAAGCTGAGCCTCTGTGAGGCAGCATAATATTCTGTTACTAGATTGCAAAGCTTGCCTTTATAAATCTATTTAATATAGATTTAAAATTAAATTTTATAATGGGCAGCATTTCCAAATGATTTACTCCCAGGAACTCTAGGATTCTGAATGATTCCCACCATAATAGAAATGAACAATTAGAATAATGATTGATCGATACAGAGCCCCAGGCCTACCTTTTCAAAAAGCTATCCTGCAGCTTGGGATCTTCAATTGCCTGATTTCACATTGATGCCAGACTTTCAGCAGGGGTAAGTGCCTGCTGTCTGAAAGCCTGGCCCAATTAGGGGGTGCAGGGAACCAGAAACCCCGACTCTTCCATGGCATTAAATATTTTGGTTTCCAGGTAAGCAGTCAAAACTAGTTTGCAATTTGCAGCAGCAATTCCTTACAAACCCAGCCCATTAACTGCAACTTGCCCTTGCCAGTGGACAGGTCTGGGGCTCTCTGTAATGGCAGTGTCACACCCAGGGTGAAAAACATCAGGAGCAAAGTCCCAGACTCTTGCAGCCTCTCTGTAGCTGCAATACACAGAATCATAGAATCCTGGAATGATTTGGGTTGGAAGGGACCTTAAAAATCATCTAGTTCCACTCCCCTGTCATGAGCAGGGACACCTTCTACTATCCCAGGGTGCTCCAAGCCCCGTCCAGCCTGGCCTGGAACAGTCCCAGGGATGGGGCAGCCACAGCTGTTCCAGGCAACCTGTGCCAGGGCCTCCCCACCCTCTCAGGAGAGAATTTTTTTCTGGTATCTAATCTAAACCTCCTCTTTCAATTTGAAGTGATTCCCCCTTGTCTGGTCACTCCTGCTCTCGTAAATAGTCTCCCTGCATCTTCCTTGCAGGCTCCCTTCAGGTACTGGAGGGTCACAATTAGATCACCCCGAAGCCTTCTCTTGTCCAGGCTGAACAATCCCAGTTCTCTCAGCCTTTCCCCACAGGAAAGGTGTTCCATCCCTCTGACCAGCTTCATTACACCAAAAAGCATTGCTGTCCCATCAGGATTCCGCCTAGAAAGATGTAGTTTTTTTTTCTTTAATAAAACATACTTACGTTTGTCTTTCTTCCTGCTCCTTAGGTTGCTTTTATTTTAAATCAATGTACTGTTTCTCCCTAATACATTCACTTTTACGTTCTGCCCAGTTTGAGCCAACCAGTTCCACCTTTCAGCTCTCCTGTACCAGCCCAAAGCCATACATTAGGTTTGCAGGTATCACAGACACACTTCTTTGTAAGAGCACATGGAAAGGAAACCGGCTTTGAAGACTATTCTGTGGCAAGTAGGTGCTCTCTAATTTAGAGCAGAAGGTGACATGAAGTTCTCCTTTCCTGAAGGGAAAGGGCTTAAGAGTCTTTACAGTGCAGTGCCCCTCTTAAAAAATTATTTAGCAGGGAACCTTACTGTCCATCAATTATTTCGATAAATCTGAGGTCACCTGGAAGTGCACAGAAGAGTTATTCCTGTACAATGAAGCTACACTCACTACAAGTCTATCCTGTTTGATACTGAGGGATGATGGGCATTCAACCAGTGTCAGAAATGGCAAAAAATTTTTAATCTATTTTCTTTTATGTCTTCCCACTCTAGTTTTTGGTCATTGCTTTTTTCCTAGTCAGAAAAAACATTTGAAGAAACACATTTAATCTTTCTAGAGGCAGAAATTGTTAAAAAAAAAAAAAGGTTTCTAGGATTAAGTTCACCTTCTTTGCACAAGGAATGCTTTTCTACCAAAGATTAATCATGGTGATTGAGTACACATAAGGTCATCAGGAAACTTAGTGATAAAGGCTTTCCCAAAAACACTCAGGCAAAAACTTCTCTGGCTTTGAATCTGTATACAAGTCACTTCGTCCAAGCAGCTTTTATCTCATCTCTTTCATGCAAAAATAGGTAATTCAATATTCAAATTATGAACGTTGAAGCAAGCTTATTCCATCACACTCCTTGATATGTAGAAAAAGCTTATGAAGAGGGTCCAGGAAAAGATTCAGCTGCTTTCTCAGTATTTAACGTGTGCCCCTGCCCTGCAAAGCCACGAAGACAGAGCCACGGCTCCACCATTCACAGCTTCCCACGGAGAATCTGTGCAGGCTGCAAGGAATGCTCCTTCCCAAGAAAGTTAGCTCTGCTGCAGCGCAGATACCAACTGGGTTCTTTCCAGCTGCCCTTGACAGCCTGCCTACCCATGAGCTCATCTGCCCACTTCCAAACCCCGTGCTGCCCAGCCTGCCAGAACTTCCACGCGATATCCGAGCACGATGTTCCAAACTCGGTGACACAAAAAGTGTGGCAGAAGCAGCAGTTCCTTCCAAACCACGTCACAGCTACTGACAGCACTGACAGCAACCAGTGTTTTTGTTTGTTGTTCATCCTGCCTGAAGGGATCAGTAACACGCAGGTGCCCTTTTCCTTCTTAAATCTCCTGACATTTTTACAGCAAAAAAGGGCTTTTAGGGCTACCTATATGCAGATAATGACTCATGAGTTTAAAGTCACGTTACCCCGCAAACCACAATGAAATTAAAAACTGACACTGCAAATTTCCTGTCTCCTTCGTTAAAAAGGCACTAATAATTAACTATGTGGCTCTCAATTAAGCCAGCTCCATTTCTTTCACTGTTGGCAGCGCTGTCCAGAAGCACTGCAGATGCACGTGTAACTAATGATGGTTAAGGAATAGCATGATCCAGGGCTTCCATAATTTTGAACCTGAATCCAGGGGAGATGACAGCAGTGGCATCTGCAGTTGGACCATGCAAGAGAGGTGCTGTAGGGAAAGGCAAAGTTGCTGTGGGCTCCATAAGCACAAGACATTGCTCTTAAAATGTCCGTTAAAAACTGTGGGAATAAAGAGGAATTTGTGACAGTGTGTGAAGACACCTTAGAGGATTGCACCTGTGTGCCAAAGCACAGGCATGTAAGAAATAAGGGAAAAGATGACAGGGAAGTGTAAGACATGCCTTAAACAGTGAAATTTCCCATGTTTTCCCCTTGTTAACTGATTCTTGGTGGCTGGTGGCTGGTACAATCAAGGCTGATGTCAAAGTCACTGTTCCTGTGACAGTTAACTTTGGTGGGCGGATCTGGCTGACCACAGCCAGCATAAATCACAGGCAAATCTGGGTTTCAGTATGCAGCAAACGTACTCCTGAAGAGACATCTTCAACTCCCCTGACTCCAGAAGGGCTCAGGGACTGGCACAGGGAACTCCACTAAGCCCAGAACCATCCCTCTCAAATGTCACCAGGAATGCCAGGAGGAAAGCCGCACAGCTCCCAGGACAGACAGCAGAGCATCCTCGTCCCTGCCTCGGCGCGCTGGCGTTGTCAGTAACAGCCCAGCTCGATCCAAGGGACAGTCGCATCCCGGCTGGCTGTCACTGGCAATGCTGCTCCAGGCAGCCTCAAAGCCTGACAACCACTTTCGGAACAAAATGGAAATACAGGGACTAATATTTGCTAACATCATTAATTCTTTTTTTCTTCCCCACTCCCCCTTCTTCCTTTATCCACCATGTCAAGATGTATACTTTTAAATTGTTGTCAGCCATAAAACAGACGTCGTGTCCCAGTTCAGAGGTTAACATATAATGACAGACACATTAAAAACCCTGTCCAATGCCTCACTGAAAATTTCAGCTCCATCTTCTCTTCAACAAGACAGTGGCTCAAACTCACTTATAAGCTTTAACAACATTAAAACCTAATCATGATTGAAAAATAAAGGAGAAAGAGAAGATGGTTTTATCATACTAAGCATTATGGAAATGCAGAACAATTAGAGACAGACATTTTCTTTGTGGGGGTTTTGTCATAAAACTCTCCCATAACCACAACATGATCCATTTCTCCTTTGGCATTCTTGGGGAGCAGGATGAAAATGACGGTCTAAGAGGAGGAGCAGTAGTTTCCTAAAGGGGGTTGGTTTGGTGGACCACTCTCTTGCATATATATCCCTGAAGACAGGACAGGGATGGTTTGTTTGTCATTTCCACACCCAAGCTTTGCTCCGATCTACACAGAACAGGCTACAAGAGATTTAACAAGATGGCAAATTCATGGGTCCTTCCAATGACCCCCTTCAAGCTCAAGAGCTAGAAGTAGCCAGAGATGCAAATGCACTCACTCTCAGTAAGTAGCTGGGATGGAATGGGACACAGCTACTTACATGCAGGGCAAGGGACTCCCAATTCTGACAGAAGGAAGATACAGAGGAGTCCTACAGAAATACTACAAAACAGCAGGAACAGCACAAGTTTCATTAAAGCTTTTAAACAAATGGAATACCATAACTTTGAGTTAACAGAAGAGCAAGATCCCAGGCATGGACTGAACGTAGGACATCCCAGTTTTACCCAGAGCAACACAGGAACTCTGCCTGGCTGGTTTTGCGTGCCTGGACACCCAGCAAACACAGCAACAGCCGTTTGGCAAGGCATGTGGCTGTGTTGCACTGCACATCTATCACCCCCCCAGTTCCCTCACATCTCGCTCTGGCTTTTCTCCACACCTTTAAATAACTTCTCATAAATACATATTTAAGAAGAGAAAGCCATCAGCAAAAAAAGGTTCATCTCATCAAAATGCTTATCTTCAAAGTTACCCTGGGTAATGCCTTAAAACGGTCAAGACTGAGGTTTTTCATCGTCATGCACCTTGGAAACAGAAGTCAGACAACTTAAATGAGCGTGATGCATCAGGATCTCACACCTGAGCCACCATGCCGCACAGAAGAAGTTTGCACTGCTTATGGTGCTATTTTCCTCCTCCTCCGAGCCTGATGCAGCTTGAGTCGGAGTAGCAGCTGTATCCAGCTTTGTGGGATAGACAAGGAACACTCCTAACAAAATGACTCCAGTCAAAGCTTCTCGAGAGTTTCCGCAGGAGCAAATGCACAGCGCAGACTGCAATCTGCACCATCCACCTGCCTCCAGCTCACCTGTTCCTCCAGTGCAGGTGCCAGCCTGGCACATTCCCTGGCTTTCCTGCACGGCCGGGCACAGAACCCAGCCCTGGGGACAGGGACACGTTCCCGTGCTCCGGAGCTGCAGCAAGGTGCACACACAGCACAGACCAGTGAAACGCCGTCCTTGGCAGGAACGTGGCAGCCTTCAGCAGCCACCCAAATCTGTCACAGCCTTTCAAGGTGCAGCAGGGCTCTGAAGTGCAGCCAAGGGTCCTGAGCCACCGAGCCTAGAGAAGCTGCAGTTGCCAGATGCTCACAGAGATCTGCTTGGCAGGGGTAGGAGAAACCCTGGCCCATGCCCCAGCTCCCCGAACTACACCTGGGAGGTGCAGCAACTCCAGTCTGTTGTTATGGCAGGACAGGTGACATGCTGGAACGCTGGCAGGCTCACAGGAAGGTACCAGTAAATCCCTGACATGTGCTGATTGAGTTGTAATTAAGCTGGTAAAGTCTCAGGTGAGAAATTTTACAGAAGACACTTCAGGCACAAGAGCAGACCTGCTCTGCTGGCCACCATGTTCCCCTAATGCTCTGGATTAACATTTCTCTATCGGAGGAGTGGGGATTATTAGGGAGACAACAAGAAAATGTAAACTCTCCTAAAGTTTCAGACACTCGCCCCCCTCCTCTCCCTGTGTGCCACGGCCTGGCCATCCCCCTGGGAAGGGAACTTGGGCAGACACTAATTGTATTTGACAGCAGCAATTACACACAAGGCTGGAGATTAGAAGCTCGTTAATTGCGTGTGCCATAATTGCTGCCGTCTTTTCCTTTGCTAGTTAAGGCCAGTGCCAGGAGAGCGGAGGGGAGGAGGGTGCGCTCCACCCCAAACGCAGGTGGTCCGAGGATGGGAGCCCTCGGACGGGAGGAGATGTCCCCGGTCCCCCCGCGCCGCGGGGCGCTGACCCCGTAACAATGCGGGAGGGCCCTCCGGCAGCGCGGCTAATGAAGCGGGAAATGAGGACAAACAATGTTCTCTTCCAAAGGTATTTTCCACCTGTATCCTCCTGACTTTACAGCTCGGCTGAACTTCACGCTACCTGCAGCGGGAGGGAAGGCAAATATTAACCCTTTGGAGGTGATGCTACTACAGGAAATAGATCTTTAACCGCTTATAAAATTAGGCATTGTTTTACATTGTTTAAATTCATAAAACCCTTCCTTCCTGACTAAGATATGAGCTCAGCATTTCTCACCACTCTTTAGTGACCACTGTAAGGCAGTAACAGCCAAATAAGACACAAATCCCTCCTGGCTGAGGGCAGCCTCCCCCTTACACTGCTGCAAAGCCACCTTTCACAAAAGGCTGCCGTGCCCTCCACACCAGCCCTATCAATGACTGCCATAAACAGACTATTTTAATATTCCTCTCTCAACAATCCTGCTTGGCTCCCGGCAGCAGCTCGGCTGGAGCGTGCACATGACTCAGCACCTGGAGCCTTTTCAAGAGCCCACTGAGGATCCGTGCACTCCGAGCAGGCAGCACGCTGCAGGATAACGTGGGGCTGAGGTGGGGTTTTTGTTTTGCATACTGAAGGGTCAGTTTAGTTAATATTCCAATAATGGCTATGTTAAAAAAAAAAGTTTTCTGGTTCTTTTAAGTCTCATCACAGAATTTCCTTTTAAAAAACACAGTCTAAGACAGGAAAAATATTTTCCAGATTACAGTCGAAAAATAAAAACAAACATACTATAAGTAATGTTATAGTTAAACAGTGCTGTGATCTAATGCAAAGCCTTGCAGATTACTCATTTAACTATAATGACTTAATTAATAACGACTTAAAACTGCACCATAATCACAGCTGGAAATTCATAGTAAAGACAGTCGGGGGAACGGAAATAATGTAAAATGCAAACCATAATTTTGAGCAAGTTTTATGCGGTGATTCCATGACTCACTGTACCCATTTTAGCATATGCATGGAAGGAAATACTGTGCTCAGTAGAAAACCCTAATGCAGTGGCTTCCCACAGTTTTTGGTTTGTGGAGCACGTTTTTAAAAGGAAGAGCAGGCATGGAGGTGGCAAACACAAGGCCACCAGCAGGCTCCTTTCCTCACCTTCTTTTCACGGCCTCTGCCAAAACCTGCAGGTTCCCAGACCGAAGGGTGAAGCGGGTGGCGCTGTTAGGAGCCTCCAGCGCGAGGGAAACCAGGCGCTGCACCTGGAGCGATCGAGCCCTTCCGTCACATCACCCGTATGAAACTCCATCTATGCCCCAGCACAGGGCACCAAGCCACAGACACACACACAGCCTGCACTGTAATTGTTGGGGGGTTTTGCCAGCCCAATACAAGATATTTATAGAGATTCACACAGACATTTGTAGGAGGAAGAAATATATTCCAAGCCAGGCTGGAAATACTGAACAACCCCGTGGC
This sequence comes from Machaerirhynchus nigripectus, assembly GCA_013397975.1. Classification (NCBI taxonomy): domain Eukaryota; kingdom Metazoa; phylum Chordata; class Aves; order Passeriformes; family Dicruridae; genus Machaerirhynchus; species Machaerirhynchus nigripectus. The sequence continues at coordinate 386,619 of VZRQ01004838.1, read as the reverse complement.
TTGGGATGAAACAGGTGCTCTGAAGCCTGAAAACTGAAGGCAACCCTAATTTTTGATAAATAAAGGATGTCAGCAGCCATCCTCTGCTCTCTGGAGTGACACTGGGCCAGACCCTACTGCAGTGGCCAATGTCCCCACTGGCAAAAGGAACAGCTCCGAGGCTGCTTGACCAGTGCCATGGACATTTGCTTCCCCCAGCAGATCTCGGCTGTGAAGGCAGAGGGTGGATTTATGAGGTGTGCAGGCACAGAATGGCAGAATGAAGAGATCTTTGCTTGTCCCCCTCCCCACAGACTCAGGCGTGGAAGGATCAGAGCCCCCAAGCAGGAACAAGGAGGTTTCCAAAGCGGCAGCGTAACCCTCGGGAGGCTCAGCCAGGGGGACGCAGGATCTGGACGCGGCTGCCTGGAACAGCCTCTCGTGCTGAGCACTGATGCTGTGCCTGAGCCTTTCCCTGCCTTCGTGCCGGCTAGTTCAGCTCAAAGTACCTACAGGATGCTCCAGAGACATTTGAGGAGTGCCACCTTTCCTGACAATAGGAGTAATTTGGTACAACGGCATCCAAGCATCCAAGTAGGAGACAATGCATGCTCTTTTAAAGGAAAACTTTTTCCAGTTTAAGAGACAAATAGCATTTACATGACATTAACCAATGTGTTAGTGAACATCCAAACAAAATCTTAATCTCCAGTAATTACACTCAATACTTCCTTGATACTTCCTGTAAAGAGCAAGCTAAACATAACCACTTAACCTTTTTCTAACTCAAAAAGCAGTATTTTCACTAAAGAAACAGCTTAATTCTGCTATAGCTTATGTTATACACAAAACAATTACAGCTATTTTCTCCTAACCAAAAGCATATGCTGTTTTTAATTAACACACTCTCTCTTTTAAACCAGCCTTTGCACTGCCATGTGAAGCAGCAGGGTACACAGAGCCTTCCTGTGTCTGAATACTTTCAAGTAAATGTCTACAGCTCCACACCTAAACACCAATGTATTACATATTACACAGTAAGATAAACCTGCAATTTTACATATTCCACAGTAAGATAAACCTGCAATTTCTACCCAGGTTCCTGAATTTTTTTAAGAGCCTCTGGCACAGCAAGTCGAGAGTCCTGCAACAGAAAAATCTGCTTTTTTTTTTTTTTTTTTTTAATTAGATGTTGAGCCCTTCCCCATTTAAAGCAGTCAAGCTGCCAGCCCAGCCTGGTGGGTTGCTGGCCAAAACAGGGGCAAGAGTTTGAGGAGAGGCTGCCACAGCTCCCGAGTGAGCAGCAGAGCAAGTCAAAGCCCCCCTCCTGAATGTCCACCAAGTGCCACAAGCAGAGGAGTTAGTCCCTGCTCCTCCCACCCTCACTCACCACCTCATTTGGCTGTCCTGAGACACAGGACTTGGGTGCATTATGCAGGCTTTTCCCTGTTTCCAGGCACTCCGGGAAAATACTGGGATCCATGGGTGCCAGGAAGGCTCTCTCCTAGCTTGGGAAGCGACCTGGGCAGCAGGAACCATCACAGAACCACAGAATGGTTTGGGCTGGAAAAGACCTTAAAGGTCACCTAGCTCCAACCCCAGCTATAACTGAGCAGAGAAAGCAGAACTTGCCCTCCTGGTCCTCCCCACCCCACCTTGCAACTTCCTATTTATTTCTCCTCCCCTTTCAAACCTCCTGTTACACCAGGCTCCTGAGGGCTCACCTGCCCTGTCCCTACAGCCCAGGGCAGCATCCTGCTTGGTCCAACACCTCTCCTCTGCCAGCCCATCCTGCAGCTTTCCCAGCCCCCAGTTTGGTCAGGTCAGCACCACCAAAGCCTCACGTACCAGTTTGTTCTAGCCTGAGGAGTTTCAGTACAGGAATGAACCTCACAGGAAAGTTTTGATTGCTGGTGGAGTCACTCCCCATGTCACAACACTGCTCTTTCCTGCTTCCAGCCTCACAAAGCAACTACACAAAACCAAGCTTTTCAATGCTTTTCTCATTCACATTTTTGTTGCCGAGGAGCAGCAGCATTGCTGCTAAAATCTGCAACAAATGCAAACTGCACTTGGCATTTAAACCCCTTCCTTGGCTTGACAGAAACTGCCACCTCAAGGCAGAAATGACAGAGGGACCTCTGGTTGCATCCCAGTCATTTCAGCCTGTGGTCTGAAATTATAACTAATTCAACCTTGCCATCTCAGTTTAAGCCAAGATCTTGGGCCCTCCCTGGAAATATCAGCATTTAACCATTTTCTGTCAACTCAGCCACAGAAGCAACAACCTTCAGCAGAGGATCTGCGGCAACTTACACCCGATCTGGTGATCAGGTCCTTCCCTGATCCTAAGATGCTTTCTCAGCTAGGAGAGCAATTGCTCAAGCGAAGTTTTAAGATCCCAGAGCTCAGCTGCATCCCGTGCTTCTAATCCCACAGCACTGGGATCAAAGAAGAACCAGGTGCTGTGGGACTGCAGCCAGACAGCAGAACCTGTTACTTCTGCACAATGATTACAGGGAAAAGAAAAAAGCAACAAATTCCCTGCCGCACAGGAAGTTTCACAGTAAAGTGCTTTGTCTCACTCTGGTACACCTTGTCATCACTGTATGCCAGTAATTTGAGATTATATATAAATATATATATACATATTTAAATTTACTTGCTCTTTTTTCAATTGCCCCTGGGGTATGTGGCTAGCATGCAGTGTCCTCATCCACCTGCAAGCCAGGAATCATGATGCTGGGATGCCACACACATCACTTTGCTGCAGCAGCACGCTCAGCAAGGCAGAGCTACGCCTCTAATTATCCTTTTTTGCTGAATACTTTCCAAATAATAAGTATTTCTGTAATTGGGGCAAGATGATGAAAATTAATTCAGTGACGTATTCAAAAGGAAAAATACTTAAATATTAAACATTTAACCAAAATCACTGCATTGGTAACCAAAAAATGGCGACACCCCCAATTTCTTGGCTGGAATTCTCAAAACCCACTACTGTTACATTCAAGTAGCTGGAAGAGGATATGTTATGCTACTCACAGCACACTAAAAACAGTGCACTGACACTGGAGCTGAGCTGGAAAAATAAGGACTAGCACCTCCACAAGCCAAAGTTAGCCCTTGGAGGGCTAGTGAGATTGCATGTTTAACATACAGTATGTTTTCAGCAAGAATAGGCAGCTTAAAAGGAGGGAGAGAGAAGGCATAACCCTTGTCATGGTAATTCTCTCCTTTGAAAAAGCTTAGGGATGTAGAAATGTGGGAAACCTCTGCACAGGATTCCAGGGCAGCCTTCAATCCACGACTGCATTGCTGGTTTGCTTCCTAAACTTCAGCCTCTCTGAAATACAGACTCGCAGCTTGGCACTGTTGTATTTCAATCAATCGCTTGGTCGAGGATCAGAATGTCATAAATAAAAGGAGCTGAGACCATAAATTTCTGCAGAGATGTAAAATCAAAGAGAACAATCCAACAGACTCCCAGGGGGTGGGAGGCTGACACATATTCCAGCTGTTTATATTTCTACTATGAGATGCTTGTTCATTTTAACTTCTTCACTTCTGCACAGCTTGCCAGAGCCACAACTCCAAACAACGGAAAATCTCACGGTGGGTCTGGCATTTTGTTTTGTGCTCTACAATAAAAGGCTGCAGGAGAGAAAAAGCCCTGTGATTTATCAAACTTGTCCACAGACAAAATGCCAGCCCCACCAGCACAGCACCCCACTGGCTGGCAGGTGAGTTACTTGCTAGAACATGCTACTTGCTAGATGACATGTGCAAAGACAGGGACAGAAAGGCAGCAAATCACCTACAGACAGCTTTGTTTGTGAGCAGGATCTATAGCAAGGACTCAAAGCATCTGCACACACTCCTCATGAGAAGATGCAGCAAAGCAACTACCCACCTTTATTGCAGAAGAATGGGGAAATTTAGTTCATGTTTGTAGCGTGGTATTTTAGTTTCTGACACAACAGGAACTACAAAACACCCCCTTGCTAATAAGAAAAATTGGTTCTGAAAGCATGCTCCAGAAGCAAAGCACTTAAGGTCTAACTTGTGCAGATAATAAAGTGCCATTTTTCCAGCTTGGGTAAAATAAGGTGGGTCCCTCCACCTGTAGTCTCACAAGTAGGAGGGAAGTGTACACAAACTGCAAGGTTTTGTGAGCCATGCACAGTAAATAACTCCCTCCCACAGGAAGGCTGCATCCTCCACTAACTCCACATGTGTGAAGATCTAACCCTTCTCAGGATATAAAAACCCTCAAACTCTTACACACCCCAATGTGGTTCACAAAAAACCAAGTCAGCAGTTTGTCTAAAACCAGAGGACAGTAGTTTTATACGCCCCAAAGCCAGAAGCTTGGGGTGGATCAATTTTCTGGTTTTAATCTTAATTTCCAGTGCTTAATTTTCTGCTAAAAGAATAATAATATAAAAAACCCCAGCCTTGATGGTTTGGCTTTGCTCTGTTTTGTTTTCAAAGGGGAAGAGCTCCATCAGCGTTTACAAACCATTTCAGTGATATGCTTCTTCCAATGAGGGCACCACTGAAATAAGAGCTTCCAAAAAATGTGGAGCAAACTGTGATGTTTGTTTTCTATATTTTGTAAGAATTATTATTATTATTATTATTATTATAAAAAACCCAAACAAAAAGACAGCTATGAAATTCCCTAAGGATGAAGTGCCACAGCAGGATCCATACAAAGAAATGTGCAGAGCAAAGACCCTGCAGCACCGTTGCACAGCTCCCCTTCCCAGTGTGCTGCATTAGCACAGCCCAGGACAGCAAGCTTTAGGGAGCACAGCCATAATTTGATTAGTGCCCACTTTACATGATGCAATTAAATTGCTTTTATACTACGAAAGAAATAAAGTCTCTATTTTTCAAAGTTTTTGACCTCACAGCACAGCAAGCCATAAATTGAGATATTTCCCCAAACAAAGCAGGTGCGTGAGCTCACTGCTGCTGGTGACAGGCAGAGAGAGACCCAAACAGGTCTTTTCCCTTCCTGCTCTCCCCATCCCCCTTGTAATCCTGCCCACACCACTCTGCTGCTCTTTCCCAACCACAAACAGGGGCTGCCGGGCCAGATTATCAAAGGAGACATCTGTTTGACTGATAGACAAAACAGGAAAACACGATGGGTGCACTCATTTTGTTTACAGACAACAGTTTTTCTAATGCATTTCTTAATTTCCAGAAGAAATTCCCCTGGCCTGCAGAACTGACCAAGAAATCCACAGATTTCAGCCTGAAACTGCATTTACCAGCCACTAATCTAATTCTTAGAAGTTGACCAGACATAAAACCTGTAAGCTGCAAAAGATCAAAGCTTCTTGTTCCAGATATCAACAAGACAGATTTGAGCAATGAGTCCAAATTTAAGAAAAATTCAAGTTTTGATTTCCAAATGCTTTTTTAAATGTCATTGGAAACACAGTTTGTATTTGAGTCATTACAGACATGTTTAAATTCCCTTGGAGGTCCTACGTTACAGAGATTCTAAGCTGCCTGGGAGATCTTACTTAAATACAAGAGGCTCATCAATTTAAATAAATTGTTAAAATAATTCAGTTAACGCCTGCTGCAACCTGCCAAAAGCACACACACAAATTCAGCTCTGCTGGAAAACTGGGAATTGTTTCTCCTGCTTTTCACTGTATCCCTGAATTGAAAATTCTCTTTTCCACATTTCAGTTTCAACTTGCTTATTGCATATAAATGTGACAGAGAAAGGTTATTTCACCAGAAGGCACAAGGGATGGAGCCCAGCCCTGGGCACAGGGTACCTGGCCACCCACCTTATCAAATATTGCCCCCTGCAGTACTTCCTGCAGAAACACCCAATGGACAAACCCATTTGTTTTATTCCCGCAGGTTTTCCAGCTTACTGGACTGCTCCGAGCCTGCAGCAATTGTGCATTTGCTATTTTATTCACTCTGAAGTTTATTTTCTGTTTCCCCAGGGGCCCTCTCCCGGCATGACCCGGTGCTCCCCCACCAACCCAACAAAGGAGGGATTTTACCCCCATTACAATTTGGGCCAGAGTACAGAGAAATAAATCCTCCCCTACTCAAACAAGGCACAGAATAGTACTTAAAAAAAAACACAGGCAGCTTTCTCCCCTGTAAACATCAGAACCGGGACTTCACAGCTTTAAGAGCCTGAGAAGATGTTTGCTGAATGCCTGTTTGCTTTGAGGTGGAGCTCTCTTTCCCACTTTGCCTTAGAGAGAAGTCTCTGCTCTTCAGATTCCTGATCTCCAACTTTCCCCATTACACAGCAGAAACCCTACTAACTGCATTACTGGTGAAGTCAAGTCAAACAAGTTAAAATGCCAACTTTTTAAACTTTGATATATAAATAGAAAATCATTAAGTCCTCCTGTGAGTTTCAGCACTCAAAGCAAATGGGAAGAGACCTCTAAGTGTTTGGGAAAGGGTGCCACTGAAGTTAGAAGTGACAAGCTGTTCAGATTGGAACTGGTGAATGGGCAATATAAGAAATAGGAAAAGGAAATATTTAGAACCGAGTGATGCCAAAATTGCAATCAGCAAATGGAAGGCTAAATGTGCTGAGCAAATCTGGATGCTTTTTTTATTATTTATTTTTATTGTTTGAGCTGTGCCATATAACCATCTCGTTACAAGAAGGGATCGATAAGAGCTGCCGGCCACCCCGCTGCGGTGTCGGTGCCGTGTCACACCTCCACCCACGGCCCTGCGGCAGCGTGTCGGTGCAAGGGACGTGTCTGACGCTGCTGCTGAGAAGTGCTGGCCTGCTTCTGCTTCTCTGGGCTTGAAAAACCTGGATGCTTGAAGCCAGTGGGGATTTGTGCTAGCCAGCACGCAGCAGAGATGAGGATTTCGGTGTGGGGGGAGTGGAAACACAGCCGCTACGACTCTCAGAACCTGCAGGCACGCAAGTGCCCAGTTACGCAGCGATGTGCACGAGAACCAAGTTGCTGCACGAAGATGCCAGGCACGCAGCTCGTGAAGGTGACAGTCCCCAAGCCCCTGAGCCCACTGCTGAGGCTGCAGGGCCAGAGGGACGGGCACACTGTGGCTGGCAGGGAGGGCAGGTGAGTGTCACCACCACGCTCACACCAGCCAAAGCCACAAAAGCAACTGTCACTTGCTGCCAGTAAAGCAGGAAGAGGACAGGTGAACATAGGAGAAGAGAAGCAGCTGGGACACATCTTCCTTTGTAAAGGACTCGAAGCAATGGGAGGTGTTGACGGCATGAAATGTTTCTGTTTAAGGCTGGAGAATGCAAAAGAACGGCTTCATAAATTATTCTCTGTTCTGGAGGAAGAGTGAATAGACTTGAAGGACAGGTGATGTCTCTGAAATATGCAAATAGAGCTGAGCTGGTCCAAGCAATTACCTTTCCACTGCCTGGAACTTCAGACTGAAAGGAAGAAAGGAATGACTCACAAGAAACAAAAGATGTGCTAAAAGGTAGAAGATGACGAAGGAAGATTGCATCAAGAGAAGAATGGAGACAGCATGGAAAAGAATATTCCTGACCTCCTACTAACAGCTGTTCTTGGGAAAAGGAATAAAACAACCCACAACACACAGTAAGATCATTCCAACACAGAAGGGCTGAATTGCAAAACATCCTGAAAGGCAACTGTGATTACTGGTTCGAGACAAACACAGCCATGAGATTCCCGTGGCTTCATAAGAGGAAAAACAATGGACCTCACCTCAAATATCCTCTAGGTTACCCGTTATTTTTAAAGATTTTCCAGCAAATAAAAGTGCTGAAAATAAGTGCAGTGTGATCATTTCTTTACAGGTTTCAGACAAAGCTCTGAAAAGGAAGATTCGGCAGGACTATGCGAAAACCTGCGGGCAGCAAGGGTGGAAAAGAAACGAAACCACACTGGAAATAGCCAAGCAGATACTGTCAAATATGTGTCACAAACTTCAGAGGGCACAGAACAGCTGCTGCCTCTCCACATTCAGCTGTCTCCTAATCAAGTGTGAGTAGTCCAAACTCAGTGCAGGAATAGGAAGCAGCAGGTGAGATTTTGGCTGCTACTGGAGTTCTCTCTGCCTCTGGACACAAATTCTGGGCAGTGCTACTGCATCAGAACCCTTTTACTTTGGGGGTTTTTTCCCCATCCAAAACAAAGATACCAAATTAACGCACGTACAGTCTGAGGGTGGAAATGTACTAATAAAGGAACTTCAGTATGAAAGAATGAATCAATGGAGAAACAAGAAACAGGAACGAAGAAGTGGATCTATTCGGACTGCACAAGAAATACTGCATTTGTTAACAAAATTTGTTAACAAAAATACTGACAGCCTGAAGACTGCACTACAGCAGCAAATCTGAAGGAAAAATGAACCTATGAAAAAAATAAGCAGTTTTTTAGCTTAAAATTTTGCATATTCAATACTAAAGGATCAAGACAATAAAGCCCTTTTGGAAATATATGAAAGAGGAGACTGAGGAGGATGTAAAATAACACAAAAGAACAACTTAAATGGTTGAGATGAACTGTTGAAGAAAAAGTAAGTTGGGAACACTGAGAAAACTTTAGCAAAACCCATGAGAACACACAATAAGAAATTGTACCCCTTTGTACTGTAATTACTATTTATGATTCATAATGATATGAAAGCCAAACTTTTCAGATTTGTAGCATGCACTTTATACTGCTTTTAACCAAACACTTGGAGTATTTCCTTCCCGATCTGCGGAACATAAGAAAAATCTGAAGGGACCCAGTAGATGAGCATGTAAAGGAGACACAATGACAGTGATGAAGCACCGTGTAATGTACCCACAGCTCTTTTCTATAAATCCAATTTGAAATCTGAAGACTAAAGTAGCTATTTTATCTCCATCCCCTGACACACGCATCTCCATCATTTTAAAGAACAGAGCTCCCTCTCGTGGCTCCAGAACGTGGGTTTGGGGGGGAGAAGGAAAAACAGGAGAGCAGCACGGGATGCATCAGAGAGGATTCCTGATAGCATTTTGGTCCTGTAAAAGCGGAATTTAAAGGATGATGTAATAAGAAGGACAGGTGAATTCTCGTGAAGAAAGCAATGCCACCTTTACTTCAATGCTAACTTTTAAATCACATTTTCTGCAAAGGTGAGCTCCTTGTTTTAGGGGAAGAGGGGAGGAACAGCGCTGCTGACCTTTCTTTGTTTGCTATATGGGTTCTTTAAAACATTTGTTTTGTAAAAACTGACAGATTGCTCCTCTTTCCTGGATGGCAGTTTTGTAACCTGAAGCTCACAACTGTGACAGTAAGAATTTCTCTCAGGCAAGGAAGTGAAGGGAATACCCAAAAAGCCAAGCCTGTCACCATGCTGAGAAGTTTCCTCAGGAAAGCACTGGGTATTTTGTTTGAATTTTTTTTTTCCATTTTTAAATTAATATTCATGTGTTTCACTTGACACTTTCTTCATTCAGGATTATAAATGGATTTTTACAAATTACTTTATTTCTGTATGAGAATTTTAGATTGGACAAGAATTCACCCAGCAAGCAGCCAGCTCTGGCTAACTGCACAGCACATAAAACTATTTTCTCCAAGGGCATTGAAAAGGGTTTTTTCTAAATGACAGCATTTCTTTGCTGCAAAAACACTATCAATGGCATGAAACAGTGAAATAAAAAAATTAACCTTAAGTCTCAAGAACAGCATCAGAAGACAACTCAGAATCAAATTCCCGATTCATAGGATTGTGCCCAGACAAGATTTTGCTTCCAAAGCACAGGAGCATAGAAGAACAAATATCCAACCTTGAGAAGAAATTACCATGCCTTCAGCATTTTACTGTTAGTGAAATATCTCCACGCTATTTCCAAAGGCTATACTTTTTCTAAAGACCAATCCTCTTTAAAAATGGTATAAAAATCAGTCTATAAACAGGAGATATCCTTAAGGATTCAATCAAGTAATAAACCTGGTAGATGAAAGACAGATTAATTAAAATGACAGTACAGTCTCCCTATAACACAGATACAGACTTGTTACGTTGGAGTACCTAATCATAATCAGATTTGGTAATTTGCTGCATCGAAACAAAAAGGAAACATTTTTAGAATTGATCATTCAGTTCATGTCACTTTCATGGAGATTGCTTTCTATTGATCAACATTTAAATAGTAGTTGAAAAGAGAAGGATGAGAAAAGGATAAAAAGTATCTTTACATGCTAAATACAGCATGAACCAATAAGAGCAAAATAAATTAGATCACTACAGCCAAACCAACCCTGTGCATGCGCTCGCTGTAATGAAGATCATTATGAATGAAAGAGATGGTTCTTCATGCTTCAGTCATAACAAAAGGAGAGTTTTAAAAATTAATTTAGACTTTAATCTGCTCAAAATGAAGTTTGCCATGCAGCAATTAAAGCCTGTGAGACGCTGAACCATTGTCAGCCTTACTAAGACAAACGCTGGTTTGTTTCCCGAGCAATATTTCCACGTTTCCTACCTGTGGATTCCAGCTGGGGTCGAGTTTTTTCACTGCAGCAACGTACTCCTGCATAGCTTGGTGAGGGCTGGTATCTCCCAGGGCTTTCCAAGCCTCCCTAGGAGCAACAGCAAAACATCAGCGAGCCCCTTGGAGACAGCCCAAGGTGTTTTTATAGAGATATCGGTGGAACACAGTGAACAGATTCATCAAAATCCCTTCAGGGCATGCAAAGCCATCTTTCATCCAGCTTCAAATGGTCAGCTTTTCTCTGAGGCCATGAATGGCCACTGTCAGTGCAGCTCTGTTGTGAAAGGATCTTTCAGGGGATCCTGGTCCAGGCTGGAACACAGTTTGTGTTCACAGAGCTGCAGCTTTTTTCACTTTTTTGTTGTGTGCAGGCCGCTTCTGGATGAAGACAGTGAATACAGGAGTCTGGTATTTCACATCTGTATCAGGCACAGCAGCAAACATTTCCCTGTTAAACACAGGGCTTGAAAGCCACTTCAGTGGCAGACTCTCCGAGCTGACACCCCCTAGGTCCATAATCTGTCAACAGATGAGACAAGATGCAACAAAAAGTAGAGCCAGAAATTGCTAGGAATGACAAGGATTTCCTCTTACCATTTCTGCTTTCCCTCAAAATCAAAGAAGCTTGGCTTGGGGGTGTTACAGGTTCCAAGTTTCACCTAAAGAAAAGAAACATCCTTCTGTCAGAACAAAACAAAGGGGACTTGCACAAGGAAAACTCTGCGTTCTGATGGTTTCAGGGTAACCGTGTCATGAGGCCAGAAGAAAGGTTTTTTGGAAAACAACTTCATCAACCCCATCCTACCCCTATTTTAGCACCTCTGCATCCCTGGGTTTTCTTTGCGTGATGCAAGGGAAGCAATTTTGTCATGCAGCTCATTTCTTTTGCATGCATTACCCACAGGGATAACCAGCAAGTGATTTCTCTCTAATGTTATGTTTATTACCCAGCCAAATGCCTCATCCCCCAGCAGCATAAAGAAAAATTCTGTTGATTAGGGTTTCTACGGAGATGATTATTCATTAAGACTGAAATTCACCTGCTTCTGCACAAAGCTCGAGTAAACAGACTTTGCTTAATTATTTTCAAGGTCCTCTGGAAGGCAAGGGGACAAACCTGGAGCAAAGGAATGCCAGGCAGCTCCTGAATTTGCTCCGAGGCACCTGGCTGCACGGAAGCACTGTGTGGGAGACAAGTCAAGGCCTGAGGGCCAGAGAGGAACCAATCTGTCAGAAGCAAGGCAGAAATTGAAATGTGGGGGGGTGAAATTAAAAAACACAAGGAAGAAAGGGAACGAGACAGAACCCAGGTTTGGATATATGGGAAAAAGTGTCACAGCCCGTGTAAAATGGACTTGGTGCCAGTGGCACTCAGGAGTTTTCCAGGTGTAAAATTTTTTTAACACAAGGATGATGGGTGAAAGACCAGAAGCCAGAGCTGAACCACGGCTCCAAATGCAGCAGCCCCTGGGAAGCAGCTACCACACCCAGTCCCCATAAAGACAAGGCACAGCACAGATGGGGACCCCAGGGAGGGAACACGGGCACATCCTGGAGGTGGGCAAAGGCTGCTGGGTGAGTGTTTTGTTAGCCAAGCAAAACCAAACTGCGTTCAGCAAAATGTTTTATGAAATATGCTCAAGTGTTCAGGCAGGTGAAGTGCTTAAATCAACTAACAATTCTTCTTAACAGGGTGGGGATTTTATGCTGAGGATGGAATCATTAATCAGGCTTTAAGGAGAGCATGCCCATGCTGAGAGATATTTATTAGTTACACTATGTTTTCATTTAAAGTGTTAGAGGATATGAGTGACTGTAACTGAAATTAATTTTCTGTATATCTGACTGTCTCCCAGTGAGCAATTCATCCAAATTAGAACATCTTAGCTGGCCTTTAAAACAACATATTGCATTTCATAGAGAAATAGGAGAATAGGCTAGCAACAGTTACGTTCTATAAATCAGTCACAATTCATGCAGTCCAAATGTTCTTTTCTATGCTCTGAGGTGGATTGGACCACTTGTTTTAAAAAGCAAAACAAACAGGAGAATAAAATGCAAATTCATTATCTGTATGGAAAATGCCTGCTTGGCAATTCTTTAGTTCAACAGCCAACCTGCAAAAATTGGCCAAGATAGATAAAAAAAAATCTGTTTTAATATGAATTTTCCACTGCCATCATCAAAACACGACAGCAGCTTCCTCTCTGGAGATCTGGCACTCAAAGGCTGTTCTAGCGCTGGGGAAGACTGTTAGTAACATGGATAGTAATACAAATCAAGGAACAGTAGTTAAATTTCATCCATCAAGAAGGGGGAAAAGCGCACTTGTGCCCTGCTTGCTATTTTAAGATATATTAAAAAGGCTTGCAGTGGTTTTGTTGGAAAGAATAAAAGACAAGATTTTGGCTCCTCTCTTTTTGCCGCAAGACTCCGCAACGCAGGAGAAACCAACCAGGAATTTAAGGTAAGAGGGGACCCGAGCCTGACAGCCGAGGAAGGGCAGTTAAACATGCCAATACTGACAAAAAAGGCAAAATTTTGTGCAGGACTCTGTCCTCCTGCTACTTCCCTAGAGGACCTCAAAAGCTGTTTTGCTCCATAGCCAGCACAAAGACAAGGGCCTGTATTAGTACTCTAAATTAAGACTTTCTCATTCTGTGACCAGAAAATAATTATTGAAGGTCTCTAGGGTGCTGGCTGGTCACTAGATGCTCAGGTCTCCTCATTTACAGTTCACGAGCTGCATTAAAAGAACACGACAGCCAGAATGCATTAAAAACTTTCAGGTATTGCTTCTGCATGCAGAGTTGCCTGCAGGTGCTATTCTCATGAGTTGCACAAACATGACCCAGGCAGCCCCAAACAGGCAGTGTCTGCAGTCATCTCCATCTGTGGCCAAAATAGATTTGGAAACCTTGGATGATGCCTTCACCTGACAATGACATTCAGAGATACTCCAAAATGTGCTAATGCTGTGCGCCATCTCCATACAACTTCAGCTGCTGCTCCACGCTGCGAGAAACCTTGAGATTCTCCTCACACGTTACTCCACGACTGGTTTCCCCTCCCTGGTGGTGGTTAAATGGCTCTTGGCTAATTTTTCTGCCAATATATTTATACAGCAGGGTGTTCCAGCCAAATATCCCTACCTGATTGTAAATCTTGTAAGGTGAATTGTATTTGCAGCCTCCCTACAGAGCAGTAACAGGAACAGAACCTCCATGGACAGCAGCAGGACTAAGCTCTCAATGTACACAAGCCAAGTAAGCTAAATTTCTTTTTCAAGACAGCAATTCCTGCCTGTTCCTGCCCACAGCTCTGCCCCAACCCATGGGAAAGCCCTGACTGAAAACGGGCTGTAAGGAAGGACAAGCAAACAGCAGCCACCGAAGGGGTCATGATGACCAAGGAGAGACAGAGACTGACACTGGTAACAACCAAGTCAGTGCCATCACACGGTTCCATGCAACAGGAAGCTGCAGGCAGCAATTCCTGTGTTCAGGGCAGGCCTGTGGCATCACGTTCCACAATATTTGAAAGACATCATGCAAAACTGGTATTACATTCTTGAGCCTGCACTCAGAGACACTACAAGCCTGGTTTTGCCATCAGCACTGGGTTTCCAGCTTGCCAGCACCTCCCAGCATTTATGAAGACACATCCTCCTCCTGGCAGGGCAGTTTTCCCAGACCAGCAATTTCCAGCAAGTTCTAGATTCCCTCCCCTATCTGAATCACCACTACTACACTGGTCTCCATTACTGCACCTTCCCAACCTCAGATTTTCACATCCTCAACACGACGGGCAAGCACTCCCTTCACTTCACCACGACAGGCACAAGGCCCAGACTAGTGATTTGCCCAAAGCCACACAGAAAGTAGCGGAAGGAAAGAAAAATCAGTCCAAGTCCAGAGCCTTATGGACTAGTCTGTTCTTCCTCCTGCTGTGGGGCAGAGTCATAAACTCAGCAACATCCTCTAAAAACCTCACTGGAGATGACAGCTAAGCAATTCCCTTATTTTCAAGTCTCTGACACATAAACAAAATCAGAGAGAAAAGTAATAAAATCCTGAAATGGCCTCCAATAAAAGGTAATAAAATTCCAGGAAAATGCCTATATACCCAAACAGTTTGAAATAAATAATATACAGTATTTTAACAGAGAACTCAGCTGTTACTGTCACCTCTTTTATGACGGTGCTGTATCTTAAATCAAAGCCTTTAGTGACACAAAACACTAAACTGGGAGAAGACAAGGATGCCAAATCAAGGACAGTGGACAGATCTGAGTCAGCACCTTTTGCGTGCCAGCAATTCCACCGTCCACCGGGGTAATATATTAGCAGCTCATTATGCATCCTGATATGGCTGCTGTAATTAAATACAGAAAACTTGCATTAAGCGCTCTCGTTTTGATTTAAAGCACAAAATGCTGCAAAATTCAGAGTTAGCAGGGCATAATCCTGCAGTAGCTGTGCTAGCAAACCTCTCCCATCTCCGGTGCCAGCACTACGCTCCCCGGCACTGTGGAATAGGGAGGGCACCTTTCCGAACCGGGAGGGCACAGAAATCCAGGAGCCAAGCACACCCTGAAACCGAGGAGCACAAAGGCACTCGGTGCCACATCCTGCTTGGTCAGGGACACAGAAGTGCCCTGTTCTCCTCAGTGGAAGGCAGCCGGACATCTGTGCTGACAAAGTGGTACTTGTCAGCTTTTCCTGACTCATATCAAAACTCTTGTGAAACAGCTTCTGATTTTAGCAATTTTTACCATTAAACTTCTTATTGGTTTTACAGAGCTAACACCAGGAAACCCTCTGGAGTCTGTGGAAAATCATGGGCTGAAAAGCAAGCAATCCCTTCCCATTTCCACCCAGGACAGTCACAAAGCATTTGAAACAGAGCAAAAAATAAAGATGTTATTTCCAACAAGCATCCTGAGAATACAGACAAAAAATTATAGAAAAGACACCTTTTTCATCTCATCCTGGGCATTGTGAAATTCTCCTAGTATTTTTTTTCCTACACTCCTTTTTCTTGCAAAGGAAAGAGAAACCCAGAGAGCTGCTTAAGCACTAAGCACAATCTGAAAACAAAACCTCACGTGACCAGCCTGCTTTTAACATAATTACTGGTCCACAAACCACAGCCTGGGAGCCGCCAGCTTAGAGGATAATTAAATATTGCACTAAAAAATTGAGAGCATTTATACACAGCAGTAGGAGGACGCAGGTAATCCATGTGGGAGGAACATACATGGAAGATGTGCACACCCAACTTTGCCTGTTTGTCCAAATGAGTGCGATTCAGTTCTCAAGCTGAGGCAACACCTCCTGCCACACACTTGAAACACTGAATCATAGAACAGTTTGGGTTGGAAGGGACCTTAAAGATCACCCAGTCCCAACCCCCTGGCATGGACAGCGACACCTTCCACTATACCAGGTTGCTCAGAGCTCCATCCAGCCTTTACTTGCACTTTTGCTCTTTTATCTCCCGGGTGTAACAATACCGACAGTTTTCTGTTTCTCCAAGTGAAGTGATTGTTACAGTCCTTTGCAACTGGTGCTCTTTTTGGTTTGTTTTATGTAACTGCTCCCGAGCGGGAGCAGGAAGAAGTTACACTGTGTATCCCGGTAGGATGCATCCTACAGCCTGCTCAGTTCACAGGGACTGAAGGGGAAAAGGGGGTTGTGTTCAGGGTTACAACCAGCACCAGCCAGCTCCGTTTCCCAGCTCAGTTTCCCAGCCCACTCTCAAGTCCTCCACGGACAGATCGGCACAGGCACATCCTCTGTGAGGCCCCCAAAGATGCAGTGCTCACCCCTGGGACACCAGTGCAGATCCCGCTGTCTCCGACAGGGAGATGGGCACTGTGCACCACTTCTCCATCCTGTCCCACGGCCTCGTCCCCCAGCAGGCACGGGGAGCTGGGAAAACACAGCCGTGGCAGTGGGATTTACCAGCCAGGTTACTCCACACGGCCTCGGGGACGCTGACAGGCCCCCAGCCTGCCTGAGACCCGCGCTGCCAACAGCAAGGGACAGATCCTCCACACCGATTTCAGCCACCTGGACTCTGCCGAAGCCAAACCAACGCCACAGAATCATTAAAGACCTCATTCAGTCCACCCTTTGGCCAAACACCACCATTCCCACTAAACCACATTGCAAAGTGCCACATCTACCTGGTTTTTGAACACTTCCAGGGATGGTGATCCCACCACTTCCCTGGGCAGCCCATTCCAGTGTTTTCTCACTCTTTCAGGCAAGAAATTTTTCCCAGTGTCCAACCTGGACCTCCCCTGGCACAACTTGAGTCTGTTTCCTGTTGTTCAAAGGATGCAGCGTCAGGGCCACCCACACTGAGAGAGGGTGAGAGGTGAGGAACAACAACCAGGGTGATGGATTTACAGAATCATTTGGTTTGGAAAAGACCTCTGAGATCACCGAGCCCAACCTTAAACCCATCAGCACCTTGACAACCAGCCCATGGTTCTATGGGCCACGTCCAGTCGTTTCTTAAACACCTCCAAGAACAGCGACTCCGTCGCCTCCCTGGGCAGCCCCTTCCAATGCCTGACCACCTTTTCAGTGAGGAATTCTTCCTGATGCCCAACCTGAACTGCACCTGGCCCAGCTTAAGGCCATTTCCTTTTGTCCTGTCACTTGCTACTCGGGAGCAGAGCCCGACCCCCACCTGGCCACAGCAAGGTGGTTGTAGAAAGCAACAAGGTTCCCCCTGGCCTCCTTTACTCCAGGCTGAGCCCCCCAGCTGCTCTTCACCAGACTTGTGCTCCAGACCCTTCCCCAGCTCTGCAACCTTCTCTAGACAGGCTCCACCAGCTCAATGTCCTTCCTGAACTGAGAAGCCCAAAACTGAACCCAGAATTTGAGATGCGGCCTCACCCATGCCCAGCACAGGGGGTCGGTCACTGCCCTGGTCCTGCTGGAACCCAAAATTTCTATTCTCTATGTTATTTACCACCGGTCACGCTTCGGCTGACACAGGCTAGGATGCCCTTGGCCTTCTTGGGCTCGTGTTCAGCTGCTGTCGCCCAGCATCCCCCGGTCCTTTCCCGCTGGGCCACTTCCCAACCACCATCCCCCCGAATTTCGCGGGGCTCTGTCCCACCGGCCTCCCTCCCCCTCCCCCGCAGGTGCAGCCGGCGCTGTCCCGGAGGGAGATACCCCCGCTCCCACCATCGCACGGGACGCAACTTTCCTCCTTGGCACCGGAGCCACACTTTGGGCCGCAGCCGCGCAGGCACGTGGCCCCGGGGGAGCCCC
>VZRQ01004838.1:355134-368531 GCA_013397975.1 Machaerirhynchus nigripectus | reverse complement strand
TCCAGGATCATCGAGTCCAAACGTTCCCCCGGCGGCACCAGCATGTTCACCACTAAACCGTGTCCCCAAGCGCCACATCCACGCGTTTTGTGAGCGCTTACAGGGATGGTGCCTGCCCTGCGCAGCCTGTCCCAAAGAGACAACCCTCTCCGTATAAAAACNTCCTGTCAGGGGGTTGTGGAGAGCGAGATCTCTCCTGAGCCCCCTCAGCTCCCGCAGCCACTCCTCACCAGACTTGTGCTCCAGACCCTTCCCCAGCTCTGCCGCCCTTCCCTGGACTTGCTCCAGCACCTCAGTGTCCTTCCTGAATTGAGGGGCCCAGAACTGGAGACAGGATTCAAGGTGTGCCCTCACCAGTGCCCAGCACAGGGGATCGGTATGGGGGGTGGATCTTAAAGCTCATCCACTCCCACCCCCGCCATGGGCAGGGACACCTCCCACTATCCCAGGTTGCTCCGAGCTCCATCAAATCTGGCCTCGGACACTTCCAGGGATGGGGCAGCCACAGCTTCTCAGGACAACCCCTCCCGCGCCCCCAAGCCCCCTTTGTGCCCGGCTGCCACCCGCGTCCCCCGCGGTCCCGTCCCGGGGCTGCCGCCGCCGTCTCCTCCTCGTCATCATCTTCCTTCTCCTCCTTTTCCTCCTCCTCTTTCTCCTTCTCTTTCTCTTTCCTCCTCTTTCTCCTTCTCTTTCCGCCTCTTCCTCCTTCTCTTCCTCCTTCTCCTCTTCCTCCCGGCACCACTGGAGGGCGCTCTCGGGCCGCGCCGGGCCGGTCCCGGTGGGAGCGGGGCGGTGTCGGCCGGGATCGGCCCCTGCACCCCTGTCCCGGGGGGAGAGCCCTCCTCTCCTCGGTGCCCGGTATCAGCAGGGACCCTCCCGGGACACGATGTCCGGTGTCAGCCAGGACGAACGCGGGACACGATGTCCGGCGTCCCGGGACGCGGTGCCGGGTTCCCGGGGCTGACCCTGCTCTGCCCGGGGGTCCCGGCCAAGCGCCATCCCAAAGGTTATTTATATTTATCCCGGCATCTGCTTCGGGCGGAAAGCTTCCCTCTGCCGGGCACAGCTGTCGAGTCCCATCTCCTTCCTTCCTCCACCCCCGGCCGCGGCGAATGGCAGCCCCGAGCCCCGCGGGGAGCCCTCGGCCACCCCGCAGCCCCCGACCCGCTCCGTGCTGCGGGCGCTGCGGGCTGCGGGTCTCGGTTTAGGCGTCCCCGTGTCGCCCCGAGGCACTGGGCGATGGATGAGGATGAAGGTGCTTCCCGCACAAGCTCTGGTCCCTCCCAGCCACGTCCCACGTCCCTGACAGAATATAAAATATCCTGGGTTGGAAAGGACACACAAGGATCATCGAGTCCAGCTCCTGGCCCTGCACAGGACAGCCCCAAGAGTCACACCGTGTGCCTGAGAGTGTTGCCCAAATATTTCCTGAGCTCTGTCAGCCTTGGTGCTGTGACCACTTCCCTGGGGAACCTGTTCAGTGCCCAAACACCTTCTGGGTGAGGAACCTTTCTCTAACACCCAGCCTAAACCTCCCCTGACACGGCTCCGTGCCATTCCCTCAGGACCTGTCACTGTGATGCTCCAGCTTGCTGCCTTGGCTGTGTTGGGCCTTTTTCTGCCTCCAAGAAAAGCCTCTGGCACCCAGTGAGGCCGCGAAGAGAGTAAGAGGATAAAAGCCAACCTTTTCCATTCAGCAGCCTGTGAGCAATGCATGCACCCACTTTTCCATCCAGGGCCTTGCAGAGGAAAATGCAGAAGCTGTGGGAAAAAAAGAGCTTCCATGAGAGGTGGGAATAAGCTGGCTTTTATCCTCTTACTCTCTTCACAGCCTCACTGGGTGCTGGAGGCTTTACTTAGGGGGGAAAAAGCCCCAAAATAGCCAAGGCAGCAAGCTGGAGCATCCCAGTGACAGGCCCTGGGGGGATGGCATGGAGCTGTGTCAGGGGAGGGTTAGGCTGGATGTCAGAGCAAGGTTCCTCACCCAGAGAGTGGCTGAACACCGGAACAGGCTCCCCAGGGAAGTGGTCACAGCACCAAGCCTCACAGAAATCAAGAAACATTGGGAGAACACTCTTAGGAACATTATGGGATTTTTGGGGCTGTCCTGCACAGGGCCAGGAGTTGGACTCGATGATCCTTGTGTGTCTCTTCCACCTCAGAATATTCTGTGTTTCTGTGATCACTGAAGCATCTGGACATAGCCGTGCAGGGCCACCGACGCTGTCCCACCAACCCATGGCACTGTCCCTGTCCCTGAAGTGGGATGAATGTAGTTACACCACAGCCCTCCGTGAAAAGGAGGGGATCCCTGCACCCCAGCCTGTCCGAGTGGGGTGGTGGGGCCCCGGTCTCTGCTCAGTATCAGACTGGGGACAGATTCAGTTGTGCCAGAGCCAGGAATGTGCTTGCAAGCCCGCACTCTTGCCCAGCCGCTTTCTGTGGGGACAAAAGGCACCCTGCTGGTCTATGGCCCCGCAGCCTCCTTGCCTGGGCGGGGGGGAGGAAGCCCTGGTTTGAGCTGGGAAGGGGGAAAAGTCTGCACCAACGTGGCTCTGCCACTTGCAAATCAAGAAATTTATTTCCCTGTATGTGCATGACTGACAACACCCAGCCTCGTAAGCAAACTGCGATATTTACACGACTCGTCCTCGCACCGCCCCCCGGCAGCCCCGGGCGGCTCCGTGCGGGCAGCCAGGCGGGCTGGCAGGGGGAACCCGCTCGGAACAGCTCGCGAGGAGCACTCGCAGCGGGTGAACTGGAGCGCACAGCCTCCGCACGCTCCCCGGCGCGTCTCCATGGTGAGAGAGGCCTCGCTGCCTCGCCGGGTTCCTTCTCCAGAGCGCTCACAGCTCCTACCAGCTCTCCTTCGCTTTTTCCTTGCCTTTTTTTTTTTTTCAGAGGGGGCCTGATCGCTCTGGCAGGCGTGGGAGCAGGTTTGGTGCGAGGCGCCCGCGGAGGTTTCGGGAGCCTGGCAGGGGAGCGCTGAGGATGGGGCTGCCGGGCTCAGAGACGCTGGCCCTGCTCTGCTGGTTCCCAGCAGCCTGGGACACAGCGGGATGAGAGCTCAGCGGATGCCGGTGCCAATGCCCTTGTGCTGGATGCACCAACCACCCCATGAAGCGGTGCAGGGCTGGGAGAGCTCCCAGTCACCCCAGTATGAGCCAGGGCAAATTCAGCCCGTTCCCTCAGCCCTGGGCTGCAGAGCACACAAAGCCAGAAGCACTGCAAGCACCAAGTGGTAAAAAAAGTTCGTGCAGGGCCCTCGCATGGGCTGCGTGTGTGGGTCTGCCCCAGGTCCCACGCTGGGATAGCAAACGCACAATAACAGGCTGTGAGCAGCAGTGCCAAGCAGGGAAAAAATATCCTGCATAATTATCATATCCATCCTGCTGGTCAGCCTGCAGACCTGTCATTGTCCCTGTGCAGAGGGCAGAGGCCACCGCACACACCAAGCCCGGGCCAGCCTGAAAGCAATGTCTGAAGGGATCCCTGCAAGCTAAGCTGTGATTACACTTGTGTTTCCCACAACCAAAGGAGAAAGAAGCAACTAGGAGCTGTTTCATTTGCAGATGTGCCTTTTGCTGTGGGAAACACCTGCCTCTGGAGGAGGAGCAGGCTGGGGATGTGTGTGGCTCCCGAGTGGCACAGGGATCCAGGGGAAGCCCAGACAGGCTCCCCTCCCGTGGCACAGCCCCCAGCACACCTCAGCCTGGCACGTGTCACTCCTGCTGTGGGCAGAGCTGCTCCTCTGGTTAATAAATGTCCCCTCCTGTCCCCCGAGCTCCTCCAGGCTACCCACTGCACATGTCCTCATCCCTCTGCTCTCCTTTTCTGCGTCTCCCTCAGCACTTTTTGGGACATTTGCTCCCTGCACCTGTGTCCCAGGGGGAGAACCCTCCTCTCCGTCGTGCTTCCCACCACCCCCATGCCAGGGCACAGGAGAGACCGAGAGAGACTCACTTCTGAGTGAGCCTTTGCCAAACATCCCTGTAGGGCACCACCAAGCCCCATCAAATCCACGGACCCCGCTGCCTTGCCTGAGAATGGAGCCTGGAGCTGCGTGGGTGGCAGCTGCCTGCCAAAGCCATTTCTTGGCAGAACACAAGGGTAATGGCTGCGAACTTTTTCCCTGACCCCCAGCATCACAAAGTCCTCACTGTGAAAACCCAGGCTGTGCCGCAGTTTCAGGCAGGCAGCACTCTGGTGCCGTGCTTTGGGCTCCATGCTTTACCCCACCTTCTCTTCCACTCTGCTTCCACCTCCTGTATCCACTCTGCGTCCTGCACCCAGAAGGTCCTTGCCCTGTTCTGGTGGCTCCCCAAATCCCACATACCCTGTGCAGAAAGCAGACCCCAGAGCACAGAGCTTCCCTGCACTGAGCAGAGCCACCCTCCCTCCCTGCCTGGAGCGCAGCAGGAGCGCCTGCGTGGGGCTCGGGCTCATCAGGCAGTGATGGGGCAGCGTGTGCCTGTCTCAGCCTCTGATTTCCATCTGCAATATTGATTTTTTACATGTGTTGCCGCACATATCGCAGCACCTGGCTCGCCTTCGCCCCTGCAGCGGGAGAGGGAGGAGTGGACACCACCACTGACCGCTGCCCCTCTCCTCTGCACACTCACTGCTTCAGCAGAGAGACAAGAAATCCCTGCTCGTTCTTGCCCTGTGTGTCCCCTCTGAGCAAGGCACGGCTACTGCACGCTCTGCTCAGTGTTTTTGGGAACCAACACCTGCCCTGGCAGCCAGGACCCCGCAGTGTGGCCGCAAGAGCTGTGCCCCCTGTCCCTGACAAGGGACGTGATTTCTGTGAAATAGAAACAGAGCCACGGGCAACAGGAAACCAAAATTCAATACTGGCTGGGGAGAAGTTAAACAAAGGACTGAGGTCTCTGCCCTGGCATCAGCAAGGCCTCCCTCACATGCATCACCTCCAAGGAGTTTGGCTCCGTTGCACATTTTCCCTGCATTTGTTACAGCAGCAGGGCCATTTGTTTGCATATAATAAAGGGAGTCTGGGAGAAAAATGTGTAATTAGCACATCCATCATAGAGGTTTTTTTAGATATCAATAAAACATTGATCCCCTCCTTCCATAAATTCCTGCGCCGTGCTGAATACGAATCAGTAGAAATGCATAAGCCCCCTCAGAAGTGCATAAATCTCCCTTCTCCTGGCATATCATTAAAGCTCCTAAACACTGATGGAAAAACTCCTCTGGCAGGTGCTGAGCACTGATCCCCAAGTGTGCCCGAAGCCCTGCTGGGCTGACATCAGCACCACTGTGGTTGCAACACAGGCCTGCCAGAGGTTCAAAGGTTGCAGCTGGAGCTGTGCAAATAGTGGATCTTTCTGTGGAGAGAGATATCTCAGCACTAACTCTTTTTGGTTTGGGCCAGCCAGAATAAATGTCCTGTGCTTTCTGTTTTCTAAGTGGAAATGAAAAACATAAGGAGAAATTCCAGTTTGGTTGACCTAGAGTGTTTTGCTTTGTGTCAAGCAAACAAAAAAATCTTCATTTTTGTTTCACTTTATTCAGCCACCTGTTTCTCCTACCCTATTTCCCATCTTTTTTTTTTCAGCAGAAAAGTCTGGCTGTCTGACCCATAGAAAAGGATGTTTAGGGGAGACCACATCACTCTCTACAGCTCCCTCAGAAGATGATGTGTCCAGGTGGGGATCAGTCTCCACTCCCAGGTTGCAAGTGACAGGATGAGAGGAAATGGCCTCAAGCTGTACTAGGAGAGGTTTAGGTTCGATATTAGGAAAAATTTCTTCAGGAAAAGGGTTGTCAAATGCTGTCTGAAACAGGCTGCCCAGGGAAGTGATGGAGTCACCACTCAACAACAACAGCAGAGCCCTCAGCTCTGAAACAAACCCCGTGGTGCTATTCACTGAAAAGAGCAGAAGAAAAAGTCACTTCTTACAAGCGGCGTTTTTCACCAGGACAGTGATGAAATTCTGCTCACTTTGGATGTTTCAGTTGCCCTGAAACTGCGTGGAGAAGGCAGAGCTGAGGTGTTCAGCAGGAAAGCCCAGCTGAGTTTGGGCTGCCTCAGGGCTGCCACCTCCATGCTCCCCTGCCTCTCGTCAGCTCCGCCTCGGCTCACATCGAGTGAGTAACGGCCTTGTTTGTCACTGCCCTGTCACTGCGAGACCACGGATGTCCCTCACGTTGCTCTCCATCTCCCCCAGGCAGGGTTCTCTGCATGCCCCTGGTACCCAGCTCCCAGATGCCCTGGCAGCTCCCCGGCCACTGCTGCCGGCACCCCGAGGCTGACCTGCCTGGAACACACCAAACAGCTCACGGGCAGGAGATCCGGTCCGTGGTGTTGGAAAGAAGCGCCCAGGAGTGATCCTCCTGGGATGCCACCCTCACCCGCACCCCACTCTGGGCTTCTCTGGGGCCACCAGAAGGGTTTCTGCCTGCTGAGTGCCAGGACCTGCCGTTCGTCCCTGCGGAGTCCCTGTCCTGCCCACGGAGGCGAACAGCAGCTGATGAGCTCTCCTTACATCCTGCCTCCCTCCCCAAACCCTCCTGACCGGGGGTCACCCCCCGTCCTGCGTTCTTCCCTGGAGCCCTCCCTGAGCGCTGCCTGTGGGTGACCAGGCGTGCTGGAGCAGGGATGCAGCTCTGGAAAAGCTGCTTCTGCTACCAGCTCCGCTCTTCCCCAGCGCGGAGCGAGGGAAGGGAGTGCCTGTAATTGCAGCTGTCAGGAGCAACAATCACAGTGCTGCTATTATAAATGGCTCCAGCCCGACTTTTACTTACAGATTTCCCTCATGTGATGCCAAGAGTCGCACGAGATCAAACCTGCACCACAGAAAAGCAACTGCACCTCCCGGCTCAGCGGAGGGGGATTTACGGCTTGTTTCGGCTGTAAAATAGAGCAGGCGTGGCTCGGGCTGCGGGTCAGCATGTCCTGGTGGGGCTGGCCGGGCTGGTTCAGAGGAAGGGACCCCTCAGCGTCCCCTCCACGTGGCCCCGCAGGGGCTGAGCCCAGGTGCCAGAGCCCCTGCCCTTCAGGGGTTCCTGTGAGCAAGGGAAGGGTTTGGGGCTGATTCCTGCCAGTCCTTTAAACTCCTGATGGTGTCTGGAGCCAGAGAGGATCTGCAGGGCACGGGGGTCTCGGGCTGTGAGGGTGACCCTGGCCAAAGCTGCTGGCATTGCTCGGAGGCACTGGGAAGTGCCAGGGGGTTCCACCCACGAGTGGTTTGCACCAGGGCTGAGACAAAGCCAGGCTGTGCCGTGTCCACGGCTGCCAATGGAGCTCAGAGCTGTTCTGCTCCCAGCAGAGCTCGGAGCTCCCAGCATGGACTCAGCCCGGAGCTGGGATGGGAATCACCTGACGTGCTGCCCCTCGCTCTCTGCCCTGGTGGCACAAGGACTTCTGGGACACGTCCCCACTTACTTTAAATGATTCTTTTCATCCCCACTTGCTTTAAATGATTCTTTCTGATCTGACATCTGTCCTGAGGCTGCAGGACCTGGAGCTGTGTGCTATGGCACCTGTGGATGGTTCATACCCAGCCCTGGTGCATGAAGGAATGACCTGGAGATATGTGATTCCTTCTCCGGGCCAAATGAGACCCTCCATGGAGGAACAGCCAGCCTAGTGCTGTCCCAGGAGATGTCCCAGCAGAGGGGAGCGCGTCTGGCACCTGCGACCCACGGGGGCCATCAGCAGGAGCTGACACCCTAATGCTCATGACGCAGGGCTCAAGCCAAGGCAGGGTCAAGCCAGGTTGGGCAGGAACAGCTGTTCTTTTCCTAAAACCACGGGATCATGAAGGCTGGAAAAACCTCTGGGATCACCAAGTCCAACCACTAACTCAGGACTGCCTTGCTCACCACTAAACTTGTCCCTGAGCATCACATCCACCCATTTTTTGAACGCCTCTAGGGACCTTGGTTCTACTGCTGCCCTGGGAAGCCTGTTCCGGTGCTTGACCACCGTTTCAGTGAAGAAATTTTTCCTATTATCCAATCTAAACCTCCTCTGGAGCAACTCGAGGCCATTTCCTCCAGTCCTGTCACAAGGGAGCAGAGGTTTACTCCCACCTGGCTATAACCTCTGACCACAGCCTGGGCAAATAGGAAGCCTGTGGCCTTTCGTGCACTTTGATAAGGTCCAGAGGTTGCTAAAGAACCCACAAAGCTATGTCAGGATTTCCAACAGCCCCTAGGAAGTCCAGCCAGCTTTAGAGATCTCTGCCATAGCTATTACCACACACCTCAAGCTCACTGGCACTCAAATTCCTGCTGCCATTCCTGACAGGCTGGCTAAGGGCCGCAGGTTTAGTGCGGAGAGCCGCAGTGACACAGCCTCCAGCACGGAGTTACACCAGCCCACGGTGTCACATGTGGCTGCTCCTCCAGCAGGACCCCAGCCACTCTCTGCCTGCGCCACGGGGGTGGCACAGGAAACAGGGGTTCTCCAGCCCTTTAGTTGTTCTGGTGGCAGCTCAGTGCCTGCAGCATCGATGCGCCGAGAGGTGCCAAAATCCCGTGTTTCCAACACAGCCTGCTGTGGCTCTGGTGTGACGGTGGCACTGGCCGTGTGGCCCAGCAGCAGCAGCTCCATGGATGCTGTTTCTTGTCCCAGGTCACCTCCCTTCCTGCTGTTTGGTGGGTGCTGCCCTGCTTCCTTCCCTCCCCTCATGTGGTGTATTCCCCTGGGAGGGGGCCAGTGGTCAGGATGGAGATGGGGAGGCAGCAGCGTGTTTAACAAGGCAAGTGAGGTTGGGGTAAACAGGACAGGAATGGTCCCAAGGCCACCTGGCACTCTACCAGCCCCTGTGTCCTAGCAAACATCCTGAAGGGATAAGGGTCCACGCTGCCCCAGAGCTTGGTGGGGCAATCCCATGGACACGGCGAGGTGCAGCGGCGACAGGTTCCCTTCAGCTTCAGGAGGAGGATTTAGCAGTGGGGCAGGCCTGGAGCTGGATCAGGGAGGTTGGAGGCGCTTCCCAGGCTCTCTTGGAAGCAGCCCAGGCAGCTCCGGGGCTTGGAGGAAGTAGCTCTTTTTTTTCTCTAATTTTAGACCTTTTCAGGGTGCTCAGTTTTCTCAGCCACTGGTCAGCTGCTGTCTTCTCACACAAAGCGAGCGTGCATAAATTAAACCAGGCACATATATGTGGATTGGAAGCCATCCAGGAGCAATCACTTACACACCAGGGAAGGGCGTGAAACCCCCCATCTGCTCCCGGATTGAGGCAGCACAGCGAGTCCCCAGCCCAGCCAGCACTGGCACAGCTCCCAGGGGCTCATCCCTCCGTGGCACCGGGGCACGCTGCACTCCTGGAAGCCACACGGCAGGGGCACTGAACCGCCTGGGCAGATGGGTTATTTCGGATTCCCTGGCTGGGCATCCAGGCAGGATGCTGCTGTGACCTCAGCAGAGCGCAGGGGACACGTGTGAGCCACGAGGAGCTGCCGCCTGCTCGAGGCCGTGAGTCAGCCCCGGAAAGGTCACCCAGTGCAGAGGCAGCTCCGCTCCCGCCACAGGGCACAGCTCTGCAGAAAGGGAGCTGCTTCCTTCTCCGTGTGTCTGCATCCCCAAGGGTTTCAGTAGCAACCAAACCTACGGATGGGCTCCCAGCCAGGGCAGTGCTGTTGCCTGATGCTGGGACTTCTCACGCCAGGCGTGTGGACACGGGGTGAGCGATGTGTGGGGAAAGTCCTGCCCCAGGGAGTGCAGGGCAGGTGACACACAAGCCCAGCAGGGCAGGGTTACCAGCCACAGACCCACATCCGCATGAGCTGCCCCATCCCTGGGGCTGGCTGTTGGGAATTTCGTGTCCTAAATCCACCTCTGTGGTGGACTCCAGTCCCAACAGATCAAATTCAGCTGGGGGGTAAATTGACCCTGCTGCACCCAAGGCAGGGGGAGGAACGACCCCTCCTGGCAGGTCTCATCCAAAACAGGGAAAAAAGCATCATCTTACCCTTCTTGGAAAATCTGCAGGAGCTGCCTGGGCAGGGCTTGGGAGAGGATGGATGGATACCAACACCCCTGCCACTGGAATCAGATCAGTCCACGGCATTATTATTTCCTGGAAACCACTGCTTCTCCTGGCTGAAAAGAACTCTCTGCGGGCAGCCCCCTGGATGTATAAACACCCTGACATGTCCCTGTGGACTGGGCTGCTCCCAGTCTGACCTCATGCACTGCTCTTCCCCGTCCAGGACCCCCCAGCTCCTCATCATCCCACCCTCATCCTCCGCCAGTAGGGAGGGCAAATATGAGAAAAATCAATAGCTCCAGCCCAGGCTGCCGGAGGATTTGTGTACTTTTGCACTGGGAAAGCTGATATATCGACCCCCTTCCTCAAGACCACCATCGACGGAGCTGATAGTGGGAGGGCTCAGGGCTGGCCGGGGTGCTGGGGCTGTCCAAGCCTAAGGGCTGGAGCTCTACTGACCCTGGAAGTCAGGGTAGCATCTCTTGGTGTGATTTACTCAATTCTCTCCTTGTCCCACATCAAGCTCACTCCCGACTTGCTTTTACTTCTGTATTTATTTATTCCCTGTCCTCCTTTCCCAGCAGTGGCAGTGAAGCCTCTGGTCGTCCCTCTGGAGCAGGAATCACCACATGGGCAGGGCAGGGCAGTGAAGGGTGCAAAGAGCAGCCTTTGCCCCTCCTGATGCCTCTGCTGCCTCTGCACCAGGGCTGGGACCTGCTGCTGCTCCCCAAACCCTGTGATAGGGCAGTATTTATTCTGGTTTTAGTGGAGATATGAGTTTATCTTCCCAGATCCCCCTGATGCTGAATGACAGGGGAATTTAGTAAATCACACCAGTTCCCCCTGACCCCACGGTCCAGGCTCAGCACACCCTGCTCTGCTCATGGGGCCGGGGAGGTCCTGATCCTAAAGCACTCCCTCCTGTGCCACACTGAGCCCTTAAGTATCCAGGCATCTTAAAATCCTTTTGCCCGAGGAGGAGGTGGGAGGAGGTCCGTGGGTCTCCTGCATTGTCTCCTGCGATGGAAAACCCTCCTCTTTGTGATTTTATGAATGCCAGTAAAGCAAATTTTGCCTCTGCAAGACTCTTTTTTTCTAAAGCCTTTTTTGAAGACTCCTTTTCCCCAGCCATGCAGGAGCTTTAAAAGTATAATTATATATTTTAAAAAAATCCCACCATGCTATTTATAAATTATTCTATACACTCCCAACAAAGCAAGTGCCAGACTGCACTGGCGGAAAGCCCACTCCGGCTTCTCCTTGCTGGGTTTAAAAATGCAAATAACATTGCTTCTATGATTTTTTCCTAACTACAACAGCACGGGGGAAATCACAATGCAAACCCTTTCCTGGGAAAGAGAGACAGAGAGAGATGAGGAAAACGTGGCAGCCTGGTGCCAGTGAGGTGTGGGGAGTGAGATCCAGACCGAAGGCATAGCGACGGGGATCCAAACCTGAGCCGTGGGGACTGAGATCCAGACCCAAGACCAGCATCATCTGGGACCAGCATCCCACCTCAGTGTCGCCTGGATTCCCCCTGCCTGCCCTCCACCCAGCCGTGGGCAGAAGGCAGCAGAGGCTGCTGCTGGTGGCCTTTTTCCTTTCGTGTAAGGCTTCTCCTTGCCCTTTCTCCCTTTCTGCATTCCTCCCCCAAGCCTGGATATGCAGAGCTGAGAGTTTTGAAACCTTTAGAGGAGTTGGAAAGCCCCGAGTCGCAGCAGAGCAGTGAAACACTAGGATGCTAAGTGTGGTCCCAGAGGGTGTCTGGTAACGGGAGGCAGGGATTTGCCAATCAGATATTTGAACGGAGCTGTTTCTACAGGGCAACGGTGAGCAAAGAACCCAGCCTCTGCTCTGCCTCCCCTGCTATCATCTGTCTCCGTTTAACGCCGAAAAACAGCATTTATTGATACAAAATAAATAAAGGGGAGGGAGGATCACAGGTTACTTTCCATCACGAAATGTGCCAGCTGTCGTATCAGAAGATAATAATTTATTGTGCACCCCAGTATGTATTCCAGGCAATGCCTCCCGCAGACAACAAAGAGAATATTTATTTCCTAATCCCCTTTCCTGCCCCCAGCTGCAAGCTATCTCCGGGAGCCCGAGAGCATCCAGAGGGTCGGGGCTGTACGAGCCCAGCTCCCGTCGGATGGCGGCGGGAGCAGGCTCAGCCCCGGGCGGTGTTACCGGGCACAGCAGCGCCTGCCAAGGTGCGGCACTGAGAAGCTGGTGACCTGCGAAATGCGAGTCAAGCTGCGGCACGGCGGCGGGCTCGTGGCGGGGTCAGCGCCGGGCAGGCTGCTGGCTGCGGAGCTGCGCAGGAAGGGCGCTAAAGCCCTGCTCATTAAAGGGTTCGCTGCAAACATAATTAAGAGATGGTATCAGCGAGCGCCGCTGTGGCTGCCAGGCCAATCTCAGCCCTCGCAAATCACAGATCCCCGGGCCTGCGACAGGACCCCCATAAATCTCCGCAGCAAACGGGCTCTGCGGGTGTCGGGGGGGCGATGCTCCGGCAGCTGCGGCCGGGGAGGGACGCTGTGCGGCCGAGCGCCGGCGGCGGGGACGGGATCGGCCCTGCGAGGGTGGGAAACGGCTGAAAGCTGTCACCTCAAGTTGTGCCAAAGGTTGGGAGGCTCGAAGGAAACCAAAATTAATCCCAAACGCGGCAAATCCCCCAAATCTAGGAATTGCTGAGAGGCGGGGTTAGGACCACTGAGAATCCTTGGGATAACCAAGGGTTGCACCCCACTCCGACCGGCTCCAGGTGGGTCTCTGAGGCCATGACCAGTGGGTACCAGCCCTGCCAGCCCCAGGGGTGGCTGTGTTCCGGGGCAGCCGTGGCCCCGTGCAGGCAGGTTTGCTCCAAGAGCTGCCCTGGGGTCCCTGCTCCCCCTGTGCCAGCCCGGATGTGCACGGCACTGATGGGCAGTGCAAGGGCAAAGGCGGTGGAGATCATGCAACTTTTGGAGACTCTTCCCTTTCCCCTCTTCTTTTTCATCCCCTTTTCTCCTGGCTTTTTGTGGCCTCTCAGCCCAGCTTCCCTCCTCCCTCAATTCTGACTCTTGTTCTTTCCTGCACTTTCTCCTACTCTTCCCCCCATCTCCATCCCTGTTCTCTGTCTCTCCTCCTTGATCCCATCCCATCCTGTCACTTATTTCCCCCCACGCACCAATCTTCCTGCCACACTTCTCCCCTTCCCACTCCATTCCCGTTTCACCATATCCTCATCCCAGTCCCTTCCCATCACATCTCCGTACACATTCCATCATACGCTGATCTCATCCCATCCTACTCCTTTCTCAATCCCATCCCCTTCCCCACCCATCCCCATTCCATGCCCATCCTGCTCCCATCCCTTTCGCATTCCCTCCGTACCCCATCTCATCCCCATCTCATCACCTTCCCCATTCTCATCCCATCCCACCCCATTCC
>VZRQ01004838.1:241360-354353 GCA_013397975.1 Machaerirhynchus nigripectus | reverse complement strand
AGGCTGCTGCGGCTCCGGCGCTGGGCACCCCTCGGGCGTCCGCTTCGTTAATTAATCAGTTAATTGCCGCCTGTAACCTCTCGCCGGGGGACAGAGGTCGGGGCACACGCGCGGTGCGGTGCTCGGCACCGGGCACCCCCAGCCCGCCCCGGCCCCGCCGCAGCCCCGGCGGGGGTTCAGCACCGGCGCCGGTTCCCGGCTCCGGCGGCGGAGGAGCGGTGACTTTGAGAGGCTCCCGGCCTCCCAAGGGCGATCCCGCCGGGCTGGGCAGCTCCCGGCGCCCTCCCTGCCCTACCGGGGGCCGCCGGTACCGCTCCCTGAGCCCCCCAAACAGGGCACCAGACCCCCATCGACTGCCCTGAGCCCCCCAAAACAAGGCACCAAAGCCCCGTCAACTCCCATTTTATGACCATTCTTAAGTCAGGCTCTGCATCTCGCTGTTTCGCACTCGGGCACGGGCGTTTATGAGCACTGTTTACACCAAGTTCTGCTGCATTAATCGTGAATTATCTGCAGAATACAGCTTTTCAGGCTTTATCGCGCCAGCCTGCTAAAGGTCACGCTGATTGCTTCGTTTCAGATTCACCGCACCGCTGCTGGGCTTGGGTTTAACTGGACGGAGCTGGAGGTGGTTATTTGTAGTAAAACCATTTCGTATTTCAGTGTCAGCAGTAAAAGGGGCAGGTGCCAGCGGTGTCTTTTCCACAAGTAATAATTAAATCTAGACAACGGAAAGCTGATTATAGGACAGCCGTGATCAGCAAAACTTCGTGACTGATTGACTCAGTTGAAACCACGCAACATTTGTTATTGTTTGAAGGCCTGTATTTTCTCCCTAGGACTATAATAGCAATTTATTTATACTATCCCTATTAATCTGTCTTCATTTGCAAGGAAAACCACATTTATCTTATCTTGCTTTGTTGTAATGTCGAGCCTGAAAAGTTTACATCTGCCTTTTCACTCTTCCTTTGTTTTCCTTTACCTGACTGCAGAGGAACGGATGTTTAAATAAAAACTGCAGTTGGATTTGGCTTTACAACAATATTGTGATCTCCTTGAATTATGTGGAGAGCTAGATGGCCAAATAATGCCATCAGTCTTTGAGGAGGAGGAGGAAAACCATTGTCTAGGTAAAATAAAGACCAGCTTAGCTCTGCACCATGTCCCTGATGGGTTATCCCTGTGAGAGTTGTCTTCTGTTCCTGGGAACAGAAAACTTGGATATCTTCCTAAGAGCAGGGTTGGAGGTGGGTTGGAGGGGAAGGCAAGGGGGAAATAAAAGGATGAAAGATCTGGCTGCATGCTGAGCAAACAGCTGTGGAGAGAGGGTAGGGAGACCCAGTGAACTACGACACCTTGATTAATGTGTGAAGAGCTCTGCTGCTCATCGGCCACTGTTTTCATTACAGGAGGTTAATTTTCAGCTGTTTTAACTGGAGCAGCGTTATTATGTTATCCTCCCTTCCCCCTTCCCAGTTTAAAATGTAGATTTCAGTAAAAACATCCTTCAAGTTGTTACTCTTTCTAATCCCAAGTAATCTCCTCCTTGGGTAGACAACTTAATGTAGAGTGAAGGAAAACACAAACCTCACCCTCCCTTTCAGTAATAACTTTCAAACTCTTTGTTTGCCTTGCTGCAGCTGGCTGGATGTGAGTCAGCCCCCTGCTCATGCACATTACAGTGATGGAATAGGCCTGGCATTTATTATTCAGTAACTGGTGGTCGTGTGGGTGCAGTGCATAAAAGCCCAGCACTACCTCAGTTTACTTGTTGATTGTACCTGAGGCAAAAAGCACCCAGCCCTCCTTTGTCCAGAGAAATTCCCGGGTGGTGATCAGGCAATGTGAGGTTAAACGCTGCCTGTGTTTCTTGTGTGCGATGCTGCCTGCAGAAGGTGTCACAGTAACATTTGTGTATTTAATAGTGTTATAATGTTTCCTCACAACACAGTTTATATATTTTCCTTATTAATTAAATCAGTAACCACCCTTTCAGAGTGAGAGATCTTCTTGGGTAGAGAACTCTGAAAAGATTCTTCCTGTTTCCAGGGTGTCACATTCAAGATCACAGAATCCTGGAATGGTTTGGGGTGGAAGAGATCTTAAAGACTTTATTGTCCCATCCCCTGCCATGGGCAGGGACACCTTCCACCATCCCAGGTTGCTCCAAGCCCCGTCCAACCTGGCCTTGGACATTTCCAGGGACGGGGCAGCCACAGCTTCTCTGGGCACCTTGTGCCAGGGCCTCCCCACCCTCAGGGAGGACTTTTTGTGTAATATCTGATCTAACCCTGCTCTCTTTCCATTTGAAGCCATTCTCCATGAAAGGACTAAAAGATGATGTGGAAATTTCTTTAAGTCATTCTGTATCCTAAAGCTTACATGCCCTCATCTTAATTTTCTACCCTGGTACTTGTAGTTATTTCCATTGGAGAGCAGGTGATTCGTGCAGCCATTCAGCCCTGGAGTGTGGCAGGACCCAGGTAACCTGTGAGATCCTTGGATGGGGTTTGGAGTGAGCATGCCTGGGGGAGCTTTGCCAGCCAGACCAGGTGTAATCTGTTGGTGATAACATCAGAAAGAGGAAAGAGATTGTTGAGTTTTCAATACCAAAAAATGTAGTTTCACTTTCAGGTGGTCTTTAACCATTGACAGTCCTCAAAACTTCTTACCATTAATGTGATCTTTCCCTCAAAAAATAATCAGTTTAAGTATTTTAAGTGTGCTTGTAGGAAGTATGGAAGTTACCCAGGCTTAGGGCTGGTAGTCAGTGTGAGAGCTTTAGGGAGAGAAAAATCCATTGATTTCCTTCAAACAGGCAAAACTAAGATATATTTTGATAGGTGTGACTTGGATTCTTATTTTCTTTCAGCAGAAGCTCTGCAGTGACCATTACTGTGCATCTGCTTCTTTAGAAGGAGCACTTGGCTTACAGAAAAGAGGAAAAATGGCAACGAACGCTATTCTGTGTCATTCAGCTTTTCCCAAAGGCACTTACCATGGCTGAGTCAACATTAACGTGGAGCTTTACACAAACCTTGATTGACTTGGTTTGGCTTTCCGTGCCAAACTCCCATTCTAAAGATTGCATGAAATGATGTGGATTGGATGTGTGACATTTACTAAGAAAAATCCATCCCCAGCTGATGTTTCTGGAAATCTAAGTTGGTGCAAATGACCAGGAGGGCTTAAGGAGGGGACTGGTGGCAGTAGCAGAATACACAATCCCAGTGTAAGGGGCTGCTTTTTCCTGCTGGAATACCGAGTGTCATTATCAGGCTACTCCCTGGATGCAGTTGAGTTTAGAACAACGCATCGACAAATGCCGAAACTGGGGAAATGCTTCTTAATGATGGTAAATATGACGAAGTTTTAAACAACTTTGGTTTCAGGAGCTGGCACCCCAAAACTCCCTAATTGTTAAAAGTAATGCTTCAAGCTTCTGTACTTGCTGCTTTCTCTGTGCAAAGCCCACAGCAGAGGGGAGCAGTGGTTTTGGGGGGGCATCTGGCAATGTGGAGCAGGCAGGGCAGTGAGCTGTGGATGTGCCTCACCCTGGCAGCAGCAGTGAAGGGGTTTGCTCACCTTGTTTGAGGGGGATCTGGCAGTGGGTTTTCTTCTGTGAAGTGAGTCACATTTTCCTAGCCTGTTAAACTATTGCTGTGATGTGCACCGCGTCAGTGCACTTTTTGCCTTAAAAGTTTTGGGCCATTCATTTACCTTTCAGTTCCTTTGGAAAAATATGAAAACAGGAAAAATGTGAAAACAAGCAAAATCCCAACTTATTGTGCCAGACAACTGAATTCTTATTTCCACATAGTCAGTACTGACCAAATTCAGGTTAACGCTTGCATGAATTTCAGCTGATGCTTTCTTTTTGCTGAGAGTGTGCTCTGCTGCATATAATGTTCATTTCTGATGCAGTGAAACTGTGGGGTTGTTAGTCCTCTGTTGATCCATAAACCCTCCTGGTTTCCTTTGCTCTCGTGTCCCTCTCTGGATTGCTTTCAGGAGGAGAGCATTGCTCTGCCCGCTCAGACTTCTAAATGCAAGTGTATGTCTGCACGTCCAGCTGATGGAACTGTACAGCTCACTTGTACAGTTGCCAGATGGCTGTTTGGTTGCAGTTAATCTGGCTTGAATTTGTTTATCTGCAGAAGTCTGATGGTATTTTTATAGAAAAAGTGCATAATACCTTTGAAACTGCAGCAACTGGGGAGGGAGGAGGAGCAGAACAGTTATTACAGATGCAAAGTTGGTGGGAGAAATGGGTGGAGGTATGAGCAGGTGATGTCCCTTCCCTCCGAGGGAGACCCCAGGTTTTAAGTCCTTTTGCTGTTGGAGAAGAGAAGCAGGCTGCGAAGTTTTAGGCATCATTTCTCCCAGACACCACCTGCAGCAGGAAGTAGGTGTGGGGAGAGGAAACTGATAGCTGAGGTTGCCTGCTTGCCTTCAGAGTCTCTCTTGCAGAAACAGGCTTTCAGTTTTTGGGAGGTGGCCAATTCTGCTCGTCAAACCCAGCTTCATGATAGGCAGTTCACACCCAGGCTTGCCACCTCCTGACACAAATCTGTTGTGCTATTTCACTATTTGTCCTTCGGGCTGTTAGCGGACGAGCTTAGAGGAGCATAAGTGGTTTGAAAGACTCCTTTAAAACAGTGGGGTTTTAAGGTTTTTGTCCTTGATTTTGTTCACTGTTAAGGCTCAATGGTTGCATTTTCAAGTGTTTTCTTTTTGCCTTTTTTTTTTTTGCTCTCTCATATGTATTTACACAAGCCTACTGTGGGTGCAAGGTGTAGCACTGGCACAGTCTAAAGCAAGGCAGTAACCCATTTTGTCTAGTTTGAGGGCAGAACAAGTAATTCTTAAGTGTTTCACAGTGACAGTGATGGATAACTTTTGTAAACGATCAGTTCTAAAATTCTGTAATCTAGAAGACGAAATAGTTTAGGTGTGAAGGAGCACTGAGTCTTTCACTTTCAGGTTATTGGTTTACTTATATAGGTCAGGAAAGCAGTAACAAAATCTGCTGCCCTGCAGCTGCCAGATTGTACTATGTCAGCCTGCACGGGGAGAGGTCTGCGGGACGACTGACACCTTCAGCTTTCAAGATTGTTTAGTGCAGGACTGTCAATGTTGTCCTTTTTAATTTGTTTTTTAAAAAATGACTGATAAAACCAGAGGTAGGAATTACGCTGGGTTTACCTCTGGGTGGGTTAAGAGATGAGTTGTTACTACAGTGACTTTCAATGTGCTGTCTCTTCTGGTTTGTTTATCCTGTGTCATGTGGTTGTGGTTCACGGAAAAAGTTACAGGTAGGTGAGGATGACGAGTGGGATGGAAAAGGAGGAAGACTTAGGGACCACCTGGTGTGCAGAGGCAGATCATGTGCTGCTGACCAGTGAGTCATGGGGGAAGGGGCTGAAGTGGCCAGTGCTCCTGAGGAATCTCAGAAACGCACCAAGGGTAGAGGGGAGCTGTGCCGCTGGAACGAGGATCATTCAGCAGTGGCTCAGTTGGGAAAACAATTATGCAAGTGACCTTTGTTGAGACCTGTGTGGACTCAGGAGCCAGACCTTTGAGAGATGCCAGAGCTGCCGGTGTAAGCAGCCACCTTGGATATCTTGTGATAAACAGACTTGTCCTTTAGACCTTGTATTTACCTAACAGGATTGTAACCACCGGGTTACAACAGTGCTCAGGTCCCAGCTGCTGAGCTGGTGGTTTTTACCTTGAGGGTGTTGGGGGATTTGTCATTTAGGCTGGGAGGTTTTGTCCCAGGGCACTATGACATGCACCTCTGCTTCTACTGTCTTTCAAGATTACAGAAGTATGGGATATGTTGGGAATCAGGCAGAACAGATAGGAACTAAGAAGGCCTGAATAACCTTTTTTGTGTTAGATTTCTGTGGGCTCGAAAGTGAGGGAATAAGATCTGGTTTTTGCAGTGGTAGAGGGTACTCACATTCAGTATGGGCATTAAGATGTGAGGTGTGTGTAAGCAAATCACCTTGCAGTAGGAGTGGATCCTTCCTGGTGGCTTCAAGTTCCAAAATTATGGTTCAGGTCATTCATAGAATCCTAGAATGTTTTGGGTTGGAAGGGACCTTAAAGATCATCTTGTACCAACTCCCTGCCGTGGGCAGGGACACGTTCCGCTATCCCAGGTTGCTCCAAGCCCTGTCCAACCTGGCCTTGGACACTGCCAGGGATGGGGCAGCCACAGCTTCTCTGGGTACCCCAGGGCCAAGGCCTCAGCACCCTCACAGTAAAGATTTTTTCCTAATATCTAATCTAAACCTGCCCCATGTCAGTTTGAATCCATTTCCCTTGGTCCTGTCACTCCAAGCCCTTGTCCCAAGTCCCTCTCCAGTTCTCTTGGAGCCCCTTTAGGCACAGGAAGTGGCTCTGAGGTCTCCCTGGAGCCTTCTCTTCTCCAGGCTGAACACCCCCGGCTCTCCATAGCAGAGGTGCTCCAAGCCTCCGAATGTCATTGTGACCCTCCCCTGAACTCGCTTCATTCCTTCAGTCACTGATCTGAATTCAGTTTCTGTGATGTGAGCGAGCACATCCTCAATCCATGCCTGGAGTAATACCAGCACCTTCACAACGGCCTGGAAAGAGGCACTCCAGAGAGGAGCTGCAAGGGATGAGGTTTGTGATGTGGTGCCTCCCTCATGGCTCTGGTGAAGGAGGGGTGACTGCCAGGGGTGCTCTCTATGTATCTGTAGGACCCCCTTGCCTCCTGGACCTGCTGCTGCTGTGCTCCTCTCTTGTGGGTGAGTGTGAGTGGCTGGGTGGCTGCTCTCTGGGAGGCAGCTCACGGTGCCTCCAGGACCTGAAACCTGGTTCATGATTCTGGCTGGTGTTAATGATGCCCTTCAGTTCCCACCTCTAGAGAAGGCCGTCACCCGTGGTTCCCTAATCTCCTTCATCATGTTGTCTTCAGCTTTTAGGACGTATGTGTATTTTTGTACTCCTATGTAACAGTGATGAGCAGTCCCTGAGGCTGCTTTTCCTCCGTTTGCCTTGACAAACTCCTTTGTGTCACGCAACACTTCAGGTTTTGTTGTTATTTCTTTTTTTTTTTTTAATGTAAAGCCTTTAGCATCCTGCCAACTGGGAACCATTTTTCCAAAGGAAGATGTTGAAATGTACAGTTGGAATAAATTTGGTAGATTAGTAAGATAACAGGCTTTAGACAAAGCAGTCAGTAAACATGAACCTGTTCTACTTGTGAACAGAAATATGTGTGATAGCCTTGACATCACGTACCATAGCTTTCTGTGCCAGTCTGCAGGATAAAAGGGCTTTAATTGCTTTTGTTTTCAAACAGGCTTATCAAAACAGTGTAATTTTTTTTTCCTCTTTTAATACTAACTGTGTTCCTTGTTCTCTGCCTCTCCCTTGCAGGCTTTGAAAGAGATGCTATATGCAGCTGTGGACCAGGCCCCTTCTATAGAAGGTAAGCAACTTGTAACCCACAGTTGTGTTTTTCTTGGCACTGGCCGCTGGACACGTAGTCCTGCTACTTTTCTGTCCTCAGTCCTCCTAAATTGGTAAACTTAATATCCTGATGGGCAAATGCCTGGCCTTTCACAGCCTGCATGCTATTTTTGATTGTAGGAACTCTTTGTCCTCTTTTATTGGGACAATAAATGTCTTTGTATAGTTTGAGACAGCAACAGCTGGATTCCTCTTGCTTATAAGGTCATTCAGTGGTGGAAGTACTTTCTTCATTGCTTGAGAATAGACCTTTGTTTTCCTGTGAGAGCCAGCCACTCCGGGAGATGGCTGTGCTGGAGAGACACTGGTTCCCCGTTTGTTACTGGTGATGTGAGCTGGAAGAGTCTCATCCTTTTGTTCTGTTCCTCCCTGAATGCTGTGCTGCCTCTCCTGTGTGCACATGAGTATATCTTCTTGTTTGCATGTGTTTATTGCCTCTGACTACTCTAGATTATTCTAGCAAGGTGTTTGGTTTTAAGCTCACTGCGTTTTGTAAAGTTTATTTAATTAAGTGATGATCTGTGCAAAATTTCATAACGGAGTGATTTACTTTCTGTATCTTTCTTCCTTTTGTTGTCTTTAAAGTACTGAAGAGTTTTTGCCTCTGTGTTGCCTCACTCCTTACTTTCTTGTCCTTCATGTGGATTTCCTACTGCTTTATAACCTCCTTACCTTTATTATTTTCACTTTGATTGCAGAGTTAATTTTACTAATTTCTGAACGTGGCTCTGGGCTTCTTGCGTATTTATAGAGCAGGAGAACAAGTGCTGCTCCTGGTGTAGTCAGTTGTCTAACATCAGTAATGCTGGTCACTCTTCATGTTAGGTCCTTAATTACTTTCCTTTTGTTGATTACAACTGGGAAATGAGGTGTGATGTAGTTAATATAATGTGATTTTTTTTTTAAATTTAACTCAACTCCATCTGCTCTTTGATTGGAATTTTAAAACCAGAGCTGCAATAATTAATAGGTTAAGAGAGTGTGTGTGGGATGGGGCAGTCTGTCCCTGAACTCTTCAGAGGTGCATTCCAAGCTGAAAACTTTGTAAAGCAATGCTCAGGCAGGTGTAATTTTTAGGTTTAACCTGACACTTAGTAGCTCTCTCAACTCATCCTGCTAATTTTGTTAAATGAATCACACTTTTCTCTGAAGTGCAGGTCCTAGGACTAGGTTTCTAAAGGTTATAGCCCTAGAATCCAAAATCTGTGGGTTATCTTTGCAAAACTCAATATACACTGGCAAAGAGGAAAGTCTTGCTTTATTATTTTGAGTGGCAAAATTGCATAAAACCCACCCACAAACCTTTCTCCCCGACAGCGTAAGACTAAGAGGAACTGAAGTTTTCTGTGTAGGCCCAACTGACTATATTAACTTTTAAAGACAACTTACTAATTTTATTGAAAATCCAGCATTATTTTTATGGGAGACTGGAGCAATTGTAAGACTTTTTTTTTTTTCCCCCTCTCTTCTGTCCATTGGG
The DNA here is from genome assembly GCA_013397975.1 of Machaerirhynchus nigripectus. Lineage (NCBI taxonomy): Eukaryota > Metazoa > Chordata > Aves > Passeriformes > Dicruridae > Machaerirhynchus > Machaerirhynchus nigripectus. The sequence continues at coordinate 345,364 of VZRQ01004838.1, read as the reverse complement.
TTATTATTGACAATGTGAGCAAATGGTGTCTGTGCTAATGAAACTTTGTAGGCTGATCCTGGAATGCGACTTCCTGGGCTTAAGACAGTTTCCATCAGTAGAACAATATTCTGTTCATTTTTAGAGGGGTTGGGTCTTTTCCTCTGTGCTGTAGAAAATATAATCCAAACTGTTTTGAACCACTCCTATTTAAGTCTGTCTGCCTGACCCGCCCTGAAGTGGAGAGCAGTTACACTAATTCCTTCACCTTTTGTGCTGGAAATGGATCAAGGCCATTTCTCCATCCCTGTTGCTTACATCCTTCTCCTTTTTAAAGCCTTCTGCCTTTGTTCATATAAGCTTTAGACCAGGTTTAGGGCGTGACTGCACACAAACTGTGCCCAAAACACTGCTCTAGTCCCTGTCAGAGCAGATGGAGTAAGTTCCTTGCATTTTGGGAGGGAATGTAGTAGCTATTGTCAGGGGCTGGCTGTTGGCCTGCATGCTTCCAGTTTTATATGGATTTTGTAATGGATACTTCTGTGTTATTTTGAGCTTAGCACAGAAACTACAGGGCTGTGCTACTGAAACCCAGCCTCCCAGTATGAGCCCAATGTAATCTCATTTTAGACTGGTCTAACTAAAATCCATTTGCTAATTGATCTAGTTGATCACAGACATGCTGCAGAGCTCCAGAGTTGGCTTTGATTTACCTTGCATGAATTGTAAGCTAATCTTTGGATAATATATAGGATTGTGAAGACAAGGGAGTATTGTACAGCAAAGCTGAGGCTGTTCCTGGTTCTTATTCTGCTCGGTTGGATGTGTAATCTGGCATTTGTGAATGAATTTCTTAGATCTCTGCTGCAGCCTGCTTACTATGTCAGTCAATAAAATCTATGTATAGATAGAAATGCTTCCTATTGCTTGGTAGGCTGCTGAAAGCACTTTGGAAATTCTTTAAAACAACAACAAAAAAAGCTACCCAACCAAGGCTTGTTGTAAATAACAAGCAAGGCAGGTAATAGGTGAACCATCCATCATGAATAACTTTCTTTGGGCTTGTATTTAGGCATTTTCTGTTTGTGGATGGGTAAACAAACCTAGATTTCAGAATGAAAACCTAGCTTCTTAAGTTCTGCAAGTGATAGTTCCTTGTGCTCCTTCAGTGGTCAAAGTGCTGCTGGGAAGAGGATCTTGGCTCCAAATTGTACAGTTTATTCTGTGGTTGTGTGGTGACCCTTCTCACTGTGCTACAGTGAATCACACCTATGTCTATCTGCTTTTTCTTACTTTCGGGTAATAAACAGACTGTGATTTTAACAAAAACGTTGTAGATGTGGATAAGCAAAACCTATCGAGGTTGTATGGTAGGAGGAGGTTGTTTATAGCTGGCCCCTCACACAATTGCAAAGTGCTGTGGCTCCCTGTGTTTCATGAGAGTTATTCCAGACCGTAGCATGTCTCTTTTGGCAGTTCCTAGCTGTACACATAGATTTCTTTAATCTGTTCAAAGATACATTTTTTTTCATCCATCTGTCTCCTTTGTCATGACAGCTTTTATATGCCAGCGTTATCCCTCCAGATGCTCCTCATCTTTATACAGGGCACTCCCCTGATGAAACCTGCACCATCCTTCCACCTGAGCAGCATCTGCACTAAATTAGTGTTCAGTCTGTTAATTGAATCCTGTGCACATCACTGGAAAAGGTATCAAGTGATGCTGGATTCGCAGCTGTACGCTGAGACTTGCTTGGCTTTCTGGAGAGTTCCTGGGAGCGAGTTTGCTGTGTTAGCTGTTCGTTGTGTTCTGTTACAGGAGCAGTCGGGATGAGTGGATGCTGCTCCCACGGTATTACTCCCAGCTCCCGAGTCCCCGTGGCACTCAAGAAGGCCTGAGTGCAATGTGCCAGGTCAGGCACCCTTTCTTGACCCTAAGATACCTTTGGCAAGAATCTGTGATGATTTAGAGGTGAAACCCGAGCGTAGCTCTGTTTTCCTCTGAGGCAGAATGTGCAGTACTGCAAAAGCATGAAATTCTGACCTCACTCACTGGCAGCGTGCTGGGTTTTTTTGGTTTTTTGTTNTTGTTTTTTGTTTGTTTTGGGGGTGGTTTTGTTTTGTTTTTTTTTTTTTTTTTTTTTTTTTTGATTCCTTGTCCTCCCATTGCTTCCTGTCCCATTTGTCACCTAAGTAAAACAGGTTACTGGACCAGTCTTGCTCGGAGTGCTCCCAATTATTCCACTTGGTGAGCAGATGTGTCGGCATCTCCCCAAGCTCCTCACGATGCTGCTCTCCTCAGCTGCAGCGGACACGAAAGTGCAGCTGTAAATTATTCATCCTGATTATCTGCTCGAATGGACAGGGGCCACTCAAAATATCATTTCCTAGAGTATTTGCCTTTCAGATATTTAAATTTAACCTCCCTCTAATGCTTGTGTAAACAAACATCATGGTTGTGCTATCAGATGGTACAAGAGCGTCCTGTTGTATCCTCTTATTATGGAGATTACTTAACCCCAGTCCTGAATTCCAGTAGCACCCTTCAAACAAGGATCACACTGGTTCTGTGGGGTTGGAATGGTGTAACGGGGTAGGAGTGGGGAGTACAGGTGCTCTAGGGTAGAACTCAAACCCAAAGTTAAGAGGTGGTGTTAAAGTAACATTGATTGGTAGGGGAAAAGCTTTAGTGGTGACAGAGATCCTCTGCTGGTGCCTGTAATCTTTGTGGTCACCTGTTTACTCACGATGGATTAGGAAAGCAAGAGGTGCAAGTTTGGGGCATTCTGAGAGTGCCAGCACTGGCAGCGTGTCCCGTGTTTTTCCACCCTTGTTTCTGCTTTCATTAGTAAAGCACTTGCCCTGTTAACTGACAGCTACAAATCTTCAAGTTTGGATTTATTTGTGTTACTGAATAAACAAAATAGTATTCTTTAGGGGGATAAATAATCTTGGTGAATAAGTAGGGTGTGGGACATCACATTCTTTTTCTTTCCAAAGGAGGCTATGAGCCTGACAGTTTTTGTTTTATGCAGGCATGCTTTGTAGGGTTGATCAAAGGCTTATGATTTGTCTGTATATATGCAGATGTCTTCTTTTTATTTATTTCAAAATAAACATTTATTTCCAATTGCACAAGCTTACTTTGTAGCGGGTTGAGGTTTTGTTTACATGGGAACGCTTAAGGCTTAAAAGTCTTCAACAGAAGTGCTGCACATCAGAAGCAGCCACAAAGAGATTAATGCTTTGTCTTTATTTCTCTGTGTTGTCACACACCCATGAGGACGTGGGGGTTGGTGTCCTACGCCCCAGATGCAGGTCCTTGATTCTGTGGAGGCTGCAATTCAGTCTGGAGGCCTCTGTATTTATAATTAGTATGTAAACTAACAAAAAAATAGATATAATCCCATGACAGTCCTCTTCTCAGTTGGAGACCTGATGCCAGGTATTGGATTAGCTGTAGAAAAATAGGTTGTTGGGCTTGTGGAAAACGTTAGCTCCCAGAGTGTGCAAACGGTGGACAGGAGGAGAACTTGGCTGCGCACCAGCGTTTAGAGAAGGAGATGATGTCTGGTTCCTCTTCCCTGGAGCAATAAAATTTGAAAGGTAAACAGTGCATATGGTTGGAGTAGGGTCCAGAGAGAACAGCTGGATGCTCACGAAAATATTTGGAGCACAGATGCCTGTGAAAATGTGGAGTACCGTGTGTTCATGTAAAAGTCATTTTGCTGTCAGAAGCGGTTCGGTGCTCACAGCGAGGCAGCACAGAGACTGCTTTGTACCAAGCCCTGCCGCTTTCTGTGCCTTCAGAGCAGCCACAGCCACCCACGCTGCTGCTCCAGTGACTTCCTCTGAGGTGCTGGGCACAAACAGACTGGATTGTGCTTAACCAGTAATGAGTCTAACGTGGATGTGGAATAAAGGTCAGGTTAGGCGCAGAGCTGGAGTCACAGAACGGAATCAGAGAGCGGTTTGGGTTGGCAGGCACCTGTAAAGGTCATCTAGTCCAGCCCTGCTGCCATGGGCAGGGACACCTCCCACTATCCCAGGTTGCTCTAAGCTGTGTCCAACCTAGCCTCAGACACTTTCAGGGATGGGGGAGCCACAGCTTCTCTGGGCACCCTGTGCCAGGGCCTCAGCACCCTCACTGTGAAAAAGCCATCTTCTTTATATCTAATCTAAACTGACCCTCTTTCAGGTTAAAACCATTACCCCCTGTCCCAACACAGCAGGCTCTGCCAGAAGGTCTGTCCCCAGGCTGATGAGTTGTGACTGAGTGATTGGAAGTAGCTTGTTGACTGTGGAGACAACCAGCCAGTACTGCCCCGTAGACCACAGGTTGTCACGTTCAGGGCCTGCTGGTGTGCTCAGGGTCCTGTCCTGCCTGCAGCTGCTGTGAACTCTTTCAGTTCTTAGAAACCCCTTGTTTCAGAAAGTCTCCTGGAGCCAGTGGGAGCCTCCCTGGGGCTCTCAGGGTGGTGTGGGACCACACAGGGTTACCAAGAAGGTCATGGGGGGTCGGTGGTTTAGCAGGTTGATCACAGATTCTTTATGAAGGAAGCTTGTGATTGCAGAAATGCTGGGCTCCCTCACCCTTTCCATTTGCCCCATGGCCAGCTCGTGGCCGATACTCTGCTTCCTCTGTGTGCACAAGCCTGGAAACTCGTGTTGCTGCTGAGGAAGCCTTCTGCCTTCTCCTCTGCTTTGTGGTGTGTTCTGTGTAACCCCAGCAGCAGCTCAGACTGCTCTGACGCATTCATGTTGTGTGAAGAACTCGAGTCCTAAGTGTACCAAAGAACAGGCTCAAGGCTTAGGAACAGGCAGTTAATTGAATCATAGGATATTCGAGTTGGAAGGGATCCACAAGGATCACAGAGTCCCAACTCTTATCTCTGCACAGCACCATTCCCAGGAGGCACACCATGTGCCCGAGAGCAGTGTCCAAATGCTCCTTGAGCTCTGTCGGGCTTAGTGCTGTGACCACTTCCCTGGGGAGCCTGTGCCAGTGCCCAGCCACCCTCCTGGTGCAGAACCTTTTCCTAATACCCAACCTAAACTCCGGTAACACAGCTTCAGGCCATTCCCTCCCTGTCACTGGGCACCAGAGGGCAGAGATCAGTGCCTGCCCCTCTCCCTCACCTCACGAGGAAGTTGTGGGCTGTGATGAGTCTCCTTTTCTTCAGGCTGAACAAACCCAGTGGCCTCAGCCTCTCCTCATGTGGCTCCCCTCTAGACCCTTCCCCACTGCTCTGTAATTTTGTCCTGTGCCCTTTTATTCTTTACTTCAGCATCCTTCAGTATTGACTGATGAGGGGTGTTAAACCCGGGATGATCCAAGAGCTGGGTGTAGCGCAGGAGGTAAGGGTGGAAGCTGGACCTGGCAGTCCAGGCTGGCCCACAGGAAAGGGCTGGACCTAGGGGCAGGTTTCTCTAGCAGGTCTGCAAACCCTCTGCTGCAGAACGGATGTAGATGATTCCTTAAAGATGTGTGTAGGGTGATAGCCACATCAGAAATGCTCAGCTGTGCCTTTTGTTTTTCTTTTCCCTTCCTGCATTTGCTTTCCCATACATTAAGACGCCAGTCCGTGGTTAGAGGAATTAACAGTGCTTGTAATTTAGCTGGAATGTGCCAGGTTTCACATTAATGGTCAGAACTCAAGGGCTGGGAAGCAGATTTGCAAAGCTGGGAGATTGACAGCCCGCACTCCTGGGACAGCAGTGAGACATCAGACAGCACAGTGGCTGTACACATGAAGAGCACTGCACATGTTTATGCAAGAGGCCAGTATTTATTGCTTTGTTTCAAAAAAAGGCTTCGCTAGACATCTTAACAGCAAGATTTAGTGTGTGTGTGTGTGAGGCAGCCTGTGGCTTTCTCGTCATTCCTTTGGCGCTGTGTTTGAAATAGGTGACTTGAATTATTAGACAATTAAGATTTTTGGATGAGGCTGTAGCTACTTAGTGAATAATGCAACATGAATTAAGTTTGATTGGTTTCTCTCTCTTTAAAAATGCATGCTGTGGGCAAGGGAATGAGCAGAGCGTCCCTGGAAGGAGATCTCATTCTTCTACCTCATAGCTGCTTGTAAGATGCCTTGGAAAAATGGCCAGGCTGCCAGTGCCCATGGAGTGGTGGCATCTCTGTGGGACGTGGTGGAGAACCAAAGGCTGTCCCTCCTCCTAGAGTGGTCCTTTGTGTTCTCTTAATCTGCTGCAAGGCCACACCACGCAGAGACTATTGCACAATTGGGCTCTCAACACGAGAAGGTCTGTCTCTTTGATTAAGTAATTTTACAATTAGCAACGATGTGGTGAAAAGTCAGCCCAGTCCTGGTGACGTGTCTTTCCTGATTTCTGAAGTAAAAATGAAAGCTAGTTGCATACTTCACCCGTGTTGGGTTTTTTTTTAAACACTGTATCTGCAGCCTTATAGCTTGACATCCTTTTTGTAAAAGCAGATAATGAATTCATTTTAAAATGTAATTGTGCTTTTTGTAAATACATAATCTTTAACTTTAGTTACAGCTTAAAACTGCAAAACTACAGCATCTTGGTTTTACAAAGCCACTGGAAAAAAAATTACTTCAAAAATTTCTTTATTTCTATTTATTACATGGCCATGTAGTTAAGATATTTTAGATTGTTTTATGATGCCTTTGTTGAGTGTGGGAACCATTTTTCCCTGAATTAGTGCAGCCTAAGTGTGACAGTCTGGTCCTATAGTTCAGTTCTTTTGGGAACTGAGAGGGGAAACCATGGAGAGGTATAAAGCTTATTTTACTAACCTGTGGTATGACAAGAGTACGTAAAACTCCTTAGTTGTAAGGCAGCAGCACCACGAGTCAGAGTTGTCTATGTTTGACTAAAAATCACAAAGAAAACTGCATGAAAATATGTAAGTTTACTTTTTAAAGTGGTTTTTCTCTGTCCAGGGTGGTGACTGGGACCATAGAGGGCACAGACATCCCTGGGATGGTGCAAAGCCTTTCTGGGCATTGACTCTTCTCTAATTGTGCACTCAGCAGCTCGGCTTCCCCTCTGCAAGGGGGAAGCCTTGTTTATCTCCTAGGAGATGGAAAACCAATTTCTACTTCTTGATGAGAAGCTGGCAGGCTATTTGACTAAACAAGAGAGGCAAGGCAGTGTGGTTGAGAAGAGGGGAATTGCATGCCATAACATACCAATATAAATGCAATTTATTTTGCATGTGCTGTAAAGCCCCAGGCACACGTTTTAGAGGGGGAGTGAGAATTTTTTGCATGCTGAAATGCCAGCTCTAAATAGAAAAAGAGGCAAATTTGGCATCCAGACTGTGTTTATAACCTTGGTTTTATTTTTACCGTAATTGCTTTGCATGCTTTTATAAATGCTCCTGATGGCTTTGTGGGGCAAAGTGCAGAGGAGCTGCAGAGATCAGCGCGGGTGAGCTGATACCTTGGGATCTGCCTTGTCCCACAGTTGCAGACTTGTTCTGACACGTGGCCAAGGCTGCTATTCTGGAACCTCCTTGCTGGGATCCCATCCCTGCAGGGCTCTGCCGAGGCAGGGAGTTCAGTGCCAACCTCGCTGCTTCTCGGTGCTGTCATGGGTCAGCTGCAGGGGAAAGATGGGCACTGCTGGTCTAAACCCCCGGTTTTTGTTTTCATTCTCTCCTGTTCCAGCTGATTTGTCGTTTATATGAGTTTGCTATGAATTTCTTTGTTTTTAGTGCTATGTTTCAGAGCATCAGCAGCATGTATGGTGTGGTTGCTAACAGTGAACCCAGGTCCTTTATGGGCTCAGCTGTAGGAGTGAGTCACAGGTGAGGCAGTAAAATGGGGTAATAATGAGCAGAATTGGCTGATGGACCTATAAAGTGAATTCTATGAATAGCTTAATGGAATTTAGCTTGTACTTCAGTGTTTTGGTGTGACTTTGTCTTCCTTAATCAGATGTAGCAGTTAGAAAGCAAGGAGAGAGATAATCTGAGAGCCTGATATGGCATTGCATGTTATGTCATGCTCCTTGAGCTCTGCAGCAGTCCAAGGCAAAGGTTCACTCTCTCCCCTGCCCAGCCACAGGAGAACACGTCTCTCCATGAGCAGCCTGGGTCAAGGCTTGGTTCTGCCTGCACCTTGGTGATCACAGGTGCAGGAAAACAACTTCTCAAAGTCTCATGCGCTGTTGAAGCCTTTAGGAGATTGCAGTTCACTGCCATCTAGAGACAAGAAAGCTTCCCAGGGAGAACAAAAGAAAGGGAGAAATTAAAATACCTTTTGCTTGTCTGTGATCAAACTGGATTAAATTGTGCTCACAGGTGATAATTGTGTATATAGAGATTGCATTTTGGATGCTGTAGGTGATCTTGACATGACAGTCATTTATGTTGTGGATTTAATTAATATGACACCAGTAAGACTTGTTTATTTCAAAGGATAAGCCAGTGAAATATAGATTGTGAATGAAATTTTGAGCAGTTGGAGGCAGAGAGGATAGAGACAGGATGCTAAAGGGCTCGCCACACCTGATCAGCCCCATCTGCTGTCCTGATCCTGCTGAAAAGTGACTGCTGGTTCTGGTCAGCACTTCAGATCCTGAAAAAATACCCCATGCATCAGGTGTGAGTTTTAGCAATATATCAGCAACAGGGAGCCTGCCACAGCTTTATTGCTGTTCTCTTCAGCAGATGTCCTTTTTGTGGTGAGGCCTTGGAAAGGGAAGGACCGAGGAGGGCAGTGAGGGGAGAAGCAGAGTGTTCATCTGTGTGCAGCCAGCCTGCCAGGAGCTACTCAGGGCTCGAATCCTGCTGCCTGCCCCACGTTTCCATGGGCAGGAGGGCACTGTTCTCCCCCAGCTCTGCCTTCGGCTCTGCTGTTATCTGCACCCATGTCTTCTTGGAGGGGAGGAGTAGTTTGCTGCCAGTGGTGTTAAACAGGACTTTGAACTCAAGGCTCAAAGGCTCCAAAAGTCCTGACAAAAGAGCTTTCAAATCTTCCCCTCCCATTTTAGAGATCCAAAAGCAGCTCAGCTAGAATCGATCTGTACCAGTTTCCCTTTCAGTTTCTTCTGCTTTCAGGCAGCTCCTCCAGGCTCAGTTCCAGGTGTTGTTCTCGGCGGATTGAGCAGGGTTGATGTGGTGGTAGCACTCGAGATGGAGCAGATGTTCTTCCAGCTCAGGCGGAATCCAGCGTTGGAAGGTGCCTGGTCTGGGCTTGGACCTGCCTAAGCACAAACCCGAGTAATGAATTAGTCATCAGACAGAGAAGTCATTTATTTCCCTGGGCACATGGAGAGGGAGGCTGGTACAGCCCAGCTGTCAGTCAGGGATTGCTGATGCAGGAACTCCTCACCAGCTGAGAAGGTTCCCCCTCCTCTTGGTAACATAATATGTTAAGGTTCAGTTGCCAAATCCTTTAGTTTGGTGTTTCAGTAGTAACACGAGTTCTTCAGAGCGAGTGCTTAGAGGCTTTGGTCTCCTTACCTAACCTACAGGGATATGTTAACTGGCTGTTTTGAAACCAAAGGCAGCAAACCTTAATTGTAGCAACTCTGCTGTCTTCCACATGTGAGGCAGTTTTACTGAATCCTTTTTGTGTGGTCAGCAGGGCATGCCAGAGGGTTTTGCCATCTCCCTCCGTTTTGGGAGTGATTTCATGGTTACTGAGGTATATGGGTCACAGTGGGGTGAGTTTGGGAAGAGATGTTTCTGCTCTGTCACCCTCTTTCAACCTTGGCCGCAATTCTCATTTTGTTTTGGTTTGGTTTATTTTTCCTCTCTTGTTTTGCATTCAGCAGTAGCATGTGGCTCATGGTGGCTGGTCTCATGTGTGATAATTATTTTCTGAGATGTTTGGAAGCTTTATCAAGTAAGGAAGAGGAATTACAGCATTGTGTGCTGTTCTGTACATAATTAGTTCCAGGTCTATTTGAGATTTTCACTTACGTGCACTATTTCAGTCTTCAGAGTGGTTAAAAAAGGCTCGTGTCATTATTCTTTTCCTGCCTTATGAATTTCTCCAGCATAACTCGCAGCCCTGCCAATCCTTTGGGGAGCTGCCGTTGTGGCTCTTGGCCAAACTCTCAATTTTTCTGTTACCTTTGCTGGACAAGCACCACGTGCAGTAGCAGATAAATGAGTGATTCTCTGCTGTAGCAAGGGGAAGTGGCACAAGAACCTCAAGATAATGGTTGTTACTGTGGGCTTTCAAAATTGTTTGTTTTTTTAACAATATGGAACAGTACCTTCCAAATTTTATCTTCAAGTTGGCCTTAACTTTCTGGTACCCAAAGGGCTTTATTTTTGTTAGCTCCAATACTGAATTGTATTGGAAGTGCAAAATGAAAATATTGCAGGGGGATTTATTCTGTGCGTTGCAAGAAGGTGGGATTTCTGTGAAACTTTTTACTTGCACTCTTTTCTCTGAATGTTCTGCAGTTACTTCAGCCAAGATCATGTTGGAGTTTGAAATGGTCTTTTTGTGAGAGCATAGTCTGGAGAATGAAGTGTTCAGTTTCTGGTGCTGTAATGTTGCTGTATCGTCACTTTATATGAATTGCAGGAGATCCACTTGAAATAATCAAAATTATTTAAAAAAAAAGGAGAGGGAAGAAGTTTAGACGTAGTGCTAACTTCACAACTTCCTTAAGTCCTTTTGCAAATGTCCTCCAGACCTTGCAGTCCTCATGTGATTTGTCTGTTGTGAGATTTTTAAACAGAGGAAGTAAAGCCAAAACTCTCAGCATAATATCTGAGGTCAGTACAGGTTTTCATCTTTTAGGAGTTCCTTGTAACTGTAACCCAAAGAGGTGGTATTATTTTAATTAATTATATTTTTTCAGATGAAAATAGTTAGCTGTAGCAGAACGGAGAAAACTGCCACTGTGAGTTCTCTTCCCATTCTTGTCTCTCCTTTTTCCAGTCCATTGGCGAGGCTAAGGCAATACATCTTGGACTGCTTGGGAACTGGTGTTTTGTCATTCTCTGTTTTTCAATTGTAAGTTTATTTACAGAAATGAGCGAAAATAAGGAAGTGCTTCATGTGCAACGCTTAGTTGCTTGAGCGTTATGTATGGTCAGGGTTGACAACTTCTCTATTTGAGGCGCTGGGTACAGATTTGGGTTGGGTGAGCATTCAGTTTTTACTCTTTCAAGACTGATGCTGATATTTTTTAATACTGAGTCGTACCTCTGGATTTTTAGCTCGACCCCAGTTGTGCTGTGCTGGAAGCGAGTGCAGCTGCTTTGCACTCGGATTGCGCTGCACTAATTCTCTCTGTTTTGCATAACGTTGCCGTGAGCTTCCTTGGAAAGTTGATTTATCTTGATCTTCAGTTTCCCGCGTTGGAGGGTGACAAGAGGTTATTTGAGCTGAAAACAAAGGCTCAAATAGCTATGTGAAATCTAAACAAAGCAGGGAGTGTGCCATCTGAGAGCCAGTTCGCTCTGTTTTATCCGGTGCTGCGCTTGCACACCACGCTTGGGGGAATTTTTTGTTGGTGGGGAGGAAAGTTCCCGGTTGGGTTGCAAAGCCTGTGGCTGTTTCTGAGGAGAGGCAGAACCCTCCCACCTCTGCCCAACGACCTTAAATTCATCTCCTGGGCTTTCCTTCAGCGCGTGGGAGACAAACTATCTGCTCGGATCCTAATAAGAAACGGCCTATTTAATAAGCCGTACATCTATTTATTTACAAATATTCTTGGTCTGTAATTAAGGAAGGCAGCTCTGTTCCGTGCTGCCCGGTGCTCACTTGCAGGCTGGGAGCTGCGCAGGATGAGTGACTGCCGGCGGTGACTGTTCCAAACTCGTCTGTTCCAAACGAGCACTTGTGCAGCTGATCAAAGCGGGAGGATTAGGCTGCTCCTGCGGAATTAAACTGCCGAGGAGGGGATAAATAGCAGCTCTGAGGCAGGCCTACCTGGACTGACAGGCTATGTTGTCAGCAGGATAATGGGAATAATTTGGTTTGGGTTTTTGTTTTGTTGTTGTTGTTTGTTTTTGTTTTTTTTTTTAACAGAGGTGTTGTTCTTTCTAGTGGAATATTTGCTCTTCAAAGCCCAAACAACTGGGTTTCTTCAGATGGAAAGCTGCATTGCACACAGTTCCATATGTGGTGCAAAGTTTATCTCCACCAAGCTGTAGGAAATGCAAGGCATCCTTTGTGGGCATGGGTTTTCCAAACACTTTTCTTATGAAGAGGGTTTTTGGTTTGCACACATGTATTAAGAGTCTGAATTAAAACCTGCATGGATACTCTAATGTCTGTCTTATAAAGCAGCATATTTATCCCAGCCGTGGAGAAGAATAGGAGAGTAGCAATATGTCATGAATTACACTTGCCTTTTCGGCTCTGGGTGAGAAGTCAGGTTGTCTTTCCCCCAATACATTCCTGCTTTGTTAATTCACCAGATAATCTCATCTAAATGGCATTTATTTAGGAAGCTCTATTCAAAGGCAGTCTTTTTGTTTTCTCTTTAATACTGCTTTTTATTCATCCAAAGTGCACCTCTATGCATAGTAAGTGCTTGATAGGAGCCCATATAATCATCTTCGTGTAAAAAGAAATAGCTTTTAGAAGAAATAAATTTTTTCACTATCTGCACTTAAGCATTTAAAATTCTTTTCAAAAACCTAATTTTCGTAGGTTGAATTGAAGTCTATGCAAGTCTTAAAGTTTTGGTGACCCACTAAGTAATAAAATAAATAAATGAACAGCACAGACTTTGGATCTAGTGGTTTTGGAATTCCGTCTGTGGAAATGCCACTGTCCCTGTCCAGAAAGAGCCAGTGGAAGAACGAAACCAGCTGCTGTGAGCTGTGGCCTCCTCTTCGCGCACAGTGAGGTTCTTGTCTCTTTCGTTGTTGTTTTATTTCACGTTAGAAACCAGTAAAAAGTCAGAGTTCCCTGTTAAATCAAGAGTAGAAATATGTCAACGTGTCTACTACAGTCTGTTTCCAGTTACTGCTCCTGTCAAATTGGTTACATTCACAAAGTACAAGTGGCATTTGTGATACAGGGTCATTTTTAAAGGCAGATTTTGTGTAATAGCTTTTTCTTTTATTTTTATTACAGCTTTCTTCTTACTGCACAGCGAGGAAATCTACGTCTGGAATAGGATTTGGTGTCTGATTCTTTGACAAGCTGATTTTGAGTCCGGCCGTGTCTTATTTTTATCTATTACAATGTTTCTTTCCTATTTTTTGGGTACCTAATTTAGTATCTGGTGACTGGAGACACTTGTGTATTCTGTAAAATTTCAGTGCGAGTGTTTGAACTTGGATTGTGTGCTGTGGCTGGGGAGTGGAGGAGGAAGAGGAAGAAGCAGAAAACTGTGGTTTGCTTTCTGGGCAAGGAATGAATTCCTGCAGAAGGCATGGCGCTGGGCAAGGGGGAAACCCAAGACTGCTGGTCCTGAGCTGTTTCATTCCTTGCGTTTGCTAAATCTTGTAAAATTGTTGGAACTGTGACTCACTTTCTTACAGAGGAGAGTAAGATAACGTGAGCAAGCTCAGAGCCTTTACTGCTTTCTACTATGTTGTTGATATATGACATTTTTTGCTTGATATTGTTAAAACAGGCCTGCCAGACTACCTTAAAGGTATCTCAACTCGCTTATCTCCTGTGGAAGAACTCTCAGTTCTGGGGATAAGTCTGTCCTGCCTTGCCTCTGAAGTTAATTAGCTGGTTTGGTGTAGGGGCTGTTTCTTGTATCTTTTTTTGTGGAATTTTATGGAAGTGTTGTTGAAAGTGTGGGCATGACTCCATAGGATTATCAAGGCAGGCTGTGATGCGTGCCTCGTTAGACACCATCATCCTTATCCCGTTGCCTGTAAATGAAGGCCACTGAAAGAATACACAAATGTTCTCCTAGAAAGCAGGAGCAGTGCAGACCAAGGCTGCAGAAAATGGCTTGTGATGTTTGTCACGACTGAGAAGCACAAAGAGATTTGGTGGTGGGTCCTGAGTGACTTGGAGCTTGTTCTCGAAATTTTTTTGCTTCAAAATCACCTTCTGTGGTACTTGTTCAGTTAAGCCACTGGGTGTTTTCTGTTTTCCACTAGCTGCACTCTCCTGAGCTTTCCCCTTTGTGTTTTTTTTACCTCAAAATTATCCTTTCATTGTAGCAATTGGACTAATTTAGTTTTGTGAGCATCTTATGCCAGTCATTCCTGTTCCAGCTGTGAACAGAACCTCCTCAGTAACAGCCAGATTGCACCTCATCCCATGATCCGCTGCTGTGGCTGGTTCTGGTGTCAAAATTTACTTATGATGAACTTCATTTTAATTTTCCCTAGCAGTTGGTGCTGGCAGAGAGCGAGGATCTGGTGTTGTGATTAGAGGTAGGAGGAGGGAGTTTGTCCTCTGCCGCTTCATGCTCTGCATCGCCCGTCACCAGCGGTGTGAGACCTGCGGGTTTGCACCTCCTGCTCCCCCATGGGTCTGATGGAGTTTCAGACCTTGCATTGTGTATTAGCATTTTAATTTCTTATATTTAACCTGTTTAACATTCCACTTTACATTTTCCAAGCATTTCCTGTCGGGGGAGAGGTGGTGTTCGTTTGATTTGGACTCCGTGTTTAGCTTTAATCAGCTGTGTGGCATTAAGAACTTTATCAGAGTAGAAGCGGGAGGACTTTAAAAAAATCTGAGACTTCTCTCTGTTCTTGCTGTTTGTGTATGAAAGTGTGTTGGAGTGTTCCCTGGCGATGCTGGTACTTCATTTGAATAACTTGGAAGTGTGGTTTCTTATAATGAGTATATTTATCCTGTGGAAGAAACTTTAATCATCTAGATTTTTTTTTTTCATTACTTCCTCATACCTAGTTGGAAATTCATGAAACCTGGTCGAGTTTCCAGGACCCTTAAGGACTTGCAGTGTTGAAATCATTCATTAACTGTTCTAATTATGTGACTTCTAAGGCATGCCTGTGTGCTTCAGGGCAAGTAGATATAATGACAAATACGCGATACCTGGCCTAAATTGCAGAAACACGGAATCATTAAGGTTGGAAAAGACCGCTGAGATCACCGAGTCCAACTGTGAATCATGTTCACCACTAAGCCATGTCCCCAGGTGCCACATCCACACGTTTTCTGAACACTTCCAGTGGTGGTGATTCCAGCACTTCCCTGGGCAGCCTGTTCCAAAGCCTGACTGCCCTTTCAGTGAAGAAGTTTTTTGTAATATCCAATCTAAACGTCCTCTGGTTCAGCCTTTTCCTCCTGTGCTGTCACTTGTTAGCTGGGAGAAGAGACTGACTAGTAAGAGCAGTGAAGGCTTCTCCTTAAATGCATCTGGGCTGATGATGTGACTGTTAAAAACCTTAGGGGAAAAAAAAAAGAACAAAATATAGTGATAGGTCAGATGGTGATACATGGGCAGTGTGTGTGGATATTTTTATTTGTCAGATACTTATTTGCAGGGCTAAAAGTCTTGGCACAGGATTTTCTCCCAGGTGTAAATGGGGGATTTGGTTTGTTGGTGTTCTGTTGTTAAAATCAATAGAGGCACTTTTTAAGAAATTTTTTTACACCTACAAAGGCAAAAATCTTTTCCCAGCCAAGCAAACAGATCTATATTTTCCTGTGATTGATGTAGGCTGATACGGGTGGCATTTGAAATTCAAACTGCAGGCAGCTTCTGACATCTCTGTTGCAGGTGGCTTCACTGAGGTGGACATGTAGATAAGGCTGCCGTGTAAGCCTTTACCAGCATTTAGTGTCAGAAAGGTGAGCTAAAATGAGTTAATTTTTTTAATGCAGGTAAGTTGGAGCAATGATAATAGGAGGCGGTAATTTGTTAAAGTGCATTTTAAAGAGCAGTCAACCTGAGTCTTTGCATTCAGGAGGGGTAAAACATCAGTAGCTGGAAACAAGAACAACAAAATTTAAGTTTTTCAAGGTAGAAGAGAAGCAGTTCATCTAACAAAAGCTGTACTGTCATGAGTAGAGAAAAACCAGCCTCTTGGGAGAAGTTGCATCTGCTGGTTTGTCTTGGTAATCCTGCAAGAGTGTGGCTGCTCCTTCATTCCACAGAGCAGTGGAGTAAATTCTCTCAGACTCAGTGGTAAGTGGCTTCACCTGTGCTTTGTCACCGAGTGCTGAAAGAAAGGCATGCTGGCACCACAGTTTGTTTAGATTTGCCCAAATGGAGTTTTAGTGTCTGTTATAAATTAATTGTAGTATCAAGCATGTCTCTTGAAAGTGCTTGTTGGAAGGCTGCCTTTTGTGTCTGAGTGAGAAGTTATCTTGTTGATACAGCTGTAAACTGAAAATAAACCTAAAATTGAACCTAAAGGTAATTTTCCGTTACTGCGTCTGGAAGTGATCATTTGGAGCCTGGAATGCTCCACAGGGAGTAACAGAACCGGTCCCAGTGGAATTAGTAGGAAATTAGAGCTTTACAAGCAGAGCAGATCCGAGACCTAAGCACGGAACCACCACCACTGGTGGCTTGTATTTCTGTTGCTTTCTTTCCCCTTGCCACCCTGGGATAGGGAAGCCCCCAGTGACATTTCTCACAAAGGCAGAGTGTTCCTAGGAAAAACGCCGCTGTTGGGGGCTGTAGGGTTCTGGAGCCAGCCATGTGTTGTGGCTCAGTAACCACGGGATACGTGAACAATACAGAGAGGTATGTGGAAGACAGCACACATTCTCCAGCTGTAGGCAAGAACTGGTTTTCTTGCATTTCCTTTAGAGAAACAATCAGGCTTGTTAAGATGATTAATTAATGCAGTTTTCAGCCATTAATCTTTCCAAAGACCAATATATGTAGCCTGCAGTAAAATCCATTAACGTGCCATGACCCTGTGCTAATTGTTTAACTCTTGCTCCGTGAACAGCTCAGTACTGAGGTGGTTGCACATGGATGGCAGTGGGGTAAGAATGGCTCTGCCACCAATGAAAATATTTAATTATTGATAAAACTCATGGCTCTCTTGCTCTTTGCTTGTTGACTGACTTAAGTAGAGTATGTCATTTATGCTATTAAAGGTATTAAATAGGGGGAGGAAGACATGATATGGAAAGGGGAAAGTCGGTGCTGCATCATCACCACGTATAACCTTGGCCTCGTGTGAGGTTGATCCATATGACAACTCATTTAAAACTTGTTTATTTAAACTATTTGTCATACAGCTCACTGGGTTTGGAAAATAAAGATGAGGGAAAAACGAGCACAGTCAATGTTTCAGATGAACCACAGGTTTCATGTGACCGTGGTTTGAGTGACTCCAGTACAGTGGAAATAAGTGCCCAGCAGGACTTGCTAACTGAAGGCAGTCTTTCAAAACCTAGGCAAAATGTTAGTGAGAGCTACAGACAAAGAAATTTTGCAGAACCTCTTTTCCACCACTCTTTTACAGGAGTAATGTGAATACCTACTTAAAGTAAAAATATAATGTGCCTAAAAGGATAGACAGTGCTTGAACTTCATGAAGAATAATACTGACGGTTAGGATACTGAA
Source organism: Machaerirhynchus nigripectus (assembly GCA_013397975.1). Lineage (NCBI taxonomy): Eukaryota > Metazoa > Chordata > Aves > Passeriformes > Dicruridae > Machaerirhynchus > Machaerirhynchus nigripectus. The sequence goes on along the minus strand of VZRQ01004838.1, from coordinate 327,942 downwards.
GGTTTGGTCACTGCAGTGGCCAAAATATTGATGGAAGGCAATGCTGATCTCCAGAATGATGAGTAAGATCCCAAGCAGTTATGGTTAGAGAAGTATGTGATTATCTTTATGTTCCTAATTGTATCAAAAGTGGTTGTTTACATCTCATAAATTGATGTTTCTGGTTTAAATCTGCAGGGTATCCTTGATGCTGTTCAGTTGATTGTAGAAACTAATCAGGGGAAAAAGACTTGTGGCAACATTTACTCACAGTCTCAGTGTATTTTCATTTGAGTCAGTTGAGAGCAAGACATTGCCCTTCTCTTATAAAAAATCCATGCGAACTCAAGATTCAGTTAAAAAATAAAACAACCAACAATCCAAACAAAAACTCCCCACCAAACGCAAACCCTCGCTGTTATAACATGGCAGGTTTAGACAAAAGAATATGATTTGTAGATTAACTTTTTAAAACCCTGTGCTGTGGGAAGGCTTTGTGCTATAGCAGATGCTGTTTGGGGTGTGCAGTAGTGGTGGATTCTTGTTAGAGTAATGGCAAAGGTCTGAATTACTTCAAGCCTCAATAAATCTCTCCTCCAAGTGCTGCTGGTTCTGTCAGTACTGTAAGTGCTTGGACATCCACGAGGACAGAGATCTGCTCTTGCCGTGGCAGCAAGCCTGGTGCTGCTTTACAATACTCTGTTTGAAACTCTCTGATGTTCCTGGGATGCTTTTGGTCTCTGCAACTTCCAGGAAACTTTTTTAAACTTCCTTATACAGCTCCAGCTTCAATGGATATTAAATATCATTTGTCCAATGCAAGCCATCCGTTATCTGGTTCGGCAGCCTTCAGATAGCAGCATTCAAAGAAAGAAAAACGCTTCCCTCAGTCCTGTGCTTTTTTGCTTTACTGTCTTCAAACAAGTTAATTTTGTGATGTTCATCCATTTGCCCAAGTTTCTTATCTCTGCAATCCAGGCTTGAGGATTCACTTGCAGACCTGGTGTTTTGGGATGTGGAGGGGATAGGTCTGAGGGTTAGAAGTAGTGTTATCTCAATTATTGGCTACTTTTGCGTTTCTTCCAATAATCTTTGTTACTACCATAAAACTGCTTAAAACTATGCATTTTAGCAGAGAGAATCGTGGAAATGGAGTTTTGTGCTGTCACAAATGCTGCATTCCCATGCCACTTGAATCTAGCTGAAGAGTGGGGTTTTGATATTTTGATATAGGCTATAAGCAAATCTAATGGTGCAGCTCTTTGGGCCTCTGCAGCTGTGGTTCGGCTTATTCAGCCCCAGTTTCTCTCTGTGCTGGTACTTCTCCACCCCTAGTACGTGTGCACACAGAAGAGAGTACTCCTAGGAGAATAAATTCCTGGTGAGGCCCCCCAGAACACGCTACTCAGTTGTAGGAAGGAACTGCATGTTCATTATATAGATATTTAATAATATAAATATTGCCAGTTCCAGGGTTCCCTTTCCTCAAATCACTGGTTTTCCCATGGCTTTTAGGCAAGCTGATTATAAACTGGGTCTGGTGGAAAGGAAGCTGATCTCTCCAGGGTTCCACCAGCTTCGCTCTGGCCCTGGAGCGTGGGCCGGCAAATGGTGAGGTTTTTGTCTCGCGACCACTCTTGCAGCCAAAGTGAGTTTTTTGGAACTCACGTTGCCACTGAGAAGAGGATGTCAGGTCTTTTAGGATGCTTTCAGATGGACATGAAGCAACTGAGGTTTCTATTAGTGTCGTGGGCAGTTTTTTGGCAAAAGCCCCCCAAGGTACTTGGCTGGTGCTGAGCTTCTGTTGTACATTCACAAGCAACTTGAACTCCTTGCTTGTCACGTAATTTTAGAGGAAGGAGAAAAGTGGAGTGGATGGCAGCCTGCAAGGTTTTGTGTGGCATTAAAAAAAATTGTTTGGCTTCCATGACGATGTTATTTGAGGAATGCATAGACTCTTTCCCAGCCCAGAAAAAATGTGGGATTTTTTTTCTGTACTCTGCACAATTACAACTGAAGGGACTTTGTTCAAGCTTCAAAAACATGACTTGTATTGGCAACAGAGCCCAGGAATCTCTAACTTTCCTAAAGTTTGGGCCACGTGAGAATTCTCTGTGATAAAACAGTAAAACTGTTCATTTTCTACTAGCAATTGGGTCATTTTTCACTGAAAGATGAGTTTAAAATAACCAAAAACCTTGCTCAAGAAGGAATATTTGGTCATAGGTCTGGTGCAGGCAGATCCACAGGCTTTTCATCACAAGAGCGTTTGGGACTTATTATTTAGTGCCTTTTCAAACACAAGGAACTTTAAATCTAAATTTGATCCCTACATAGAAATTAGACGTCTTTAGAAGCTGGAATGTATTCTCACAACAACTTTCATCTTATTTTAGATGAACATCTCCTGAGGTCACTCCTCTTTCTGTTTTGAAGCTCACACTGCCACAACATCATAATTAAATGGGATGCTTTTTCTAACTTTAACATGTATTGTTTGATGGGTTTTTTTGAGACATCAGAAACTGGAATAGCTTAAATTAGAATGGTGAGAGAAAACCAGATTGCTATTCATTGAAAAATAGAAGGAATCAAAGCAGTATTTATTTCACTTTTATAGCTGGTGATTTGTTTCAGGACCGTGTCTGTGAGCAATCAGCTCTTGTATCTATCTATCTGTAGTCAAGGAAAGCTGCTGACATGATCTCCAGTTAATCTTTGTGCTCATTTGAGACTTAAGAGCTGCTGAAATAATGAGAACATATCCTCTCTCTTATAACATTTGCAGTGATGGGTTTTCAGCATACATCCAATATTGCACGAGGTACTGAAATCTCGTAACTCTTTTTAAACAAAACCTCTCTACTTGGCTGATCATTTGGATTGGGTGGGTAATGCACGATAGCTTGAAGTGTATTTCTGTCAAAAGGGATTATTTGAAAATTTTTCTTTTCTAGCCTACAGTGTCTGAATAATTCTGGTGCTTTTAGTATCTTGTCTCGTTGATCAGCAAAACACCTTCTTCAGTAGCTTCTAGAAGACCAAGAAACGATTGTGCCAAACACTGTTAAAGTACGAGAAGTGTCTTTGCCTTAGCTATCCTTCCTGGAGAGAAAATGCCTACTCTAGGTAGGAGATACTGATGTTAACTGGAGTGGAAGAAAGGGAAGAGGGAAAAACCTGTGCTGTGGCATGAAGATCTACCTTGCACTTCATTCCTGCTGCCATTTTTGAGATAATTCGGTAGCAGTTAGACCCCATGTGTCCGAAAAGAAATAGACAAGAATTTCTCTCAACCCTTGGCACTCCTTTGTTCAGACACTGTAAAAAGCTTTGGATTGTTTTGCTGGAGGTTCAGCACTTCATATTTCTCAGGCGCTAGGAGGTAAGGAGCAGAAATCTGTTTTGGAGCCTTGGTGTCTTATTTTAGCATACTGGCTTGGTCACCACCCCTGCTATCAGATAGCCCTAATCCATCATGGAAACCTACCTGACTCATGGCTTTCAGCTACGCTGTCTTGTCATGAATGATTATTTCCACTTGCCTGTGCCTTTGGATGTGGTGCCTTATGCTGCCTTTCCTCAACTCGAGTCGCTCTGGATGTCTTATTAGCAAAACCTAGTAACTGGCTAGGCTGATGATACTGAATTGTTGATGTACTTGAGCTCAGCTGTTGTTGTCTCAGTTGGGTGAGGATGACCTTTCCTGTGCTGTCACACAGTGGATTGTGTGTGTTTGAACCTGGCCATAAACCCATTGTTCTCCAGCTTCTAAATATTGATGACTTACTACACAACCTTAAAAAAACCCCCAAACCCCTTTTTTGGGAGTGAGCTCATTCCTGAGCTCTGGAACAGAGATTTTTTTTTTCTCCCATGTTTCCCAAGTGGTGATTTTGGTGTCTGAGAGCAGTACAAGCTCAGACCCAAGCTTTTTCTTTACAAGTGCCTTTAAGGCAGAAACTTGTCTAAACAGGCTTCCAGGGAGTTTTATTCTACCTACACCCTTGTCTTATTTGGGGAAGCTGCTGATAAAACTTTGGGGCAAGGAGTGAGAGAGGTTTCACTGGAAGGCAGATGTGCAGAAACTGGGCTGAAATGGTCACACACCCTGGGCGTAAACCCTGTCTCATTTAGACCCTTGGACAGCTGATTTGTTCAGTATCCACATACTGTCTTATCTTCAGATGTGTCTGCCTTCGTGTTACCTACACCTGACTTGCTAATTGCTGCACTGATTGAGTTCTAACAGCACAGACAGCTGAAGCAGCTTCATTAGCAAGGAAACGGGTTGTTGAAATTGAGACTTGCTGAAGGTTAGGCATTGGAACATGGTCACCACCTGTGATTCCTGCATTTCCCTAAGGAGGTGTCACCGGTGATGCCCGGTGTGTTGTGTCCTAGTGACACAATCGCTCAGTTGGGTTTGGCTTTGTCAAAAGCAGACCTCATTTGGACAAATCTGCCCAATGAGGATTTTTTCAGAAAGATCCTGGTTTTATTTTTTACACAGCAGATGATTCTGTAACATATTTTTTCAAGTATTTATTTTTCAGGTCTAACACAAATAACATAGTAACTTTAAACTTCATGAAGTGGAGCTTGGATTATTCTGCAAAGTTGATTTTCTTGTAGTAGTTAAGAGGAGGTCTCTGAAATAGAGAATCAAGACATTTTGAGGGAGGCCAATTAGGGTCATCTGAAGTTTTCCATCTCCCCCATTTCTTTCCTCTTCAGGGTTTTCTTTATTCTTTATTTTCCTTGTTCCAACCTTACAAATGTTCTCACACAATAGAAGTACCTGTGTTTTACAAGGGGAATTCTTTCTTTAAAGAGCTGACACAGATGAGTGAGCATCACCCAGATTTGTCTCCTGCTTTCATGTACTTTCCTGATGGGTCACTGGAGCCTGACCTCACTTATGCTGGCCACTCGTGCTTTTAAAAACACTAAACGGAGGGATCTGAGGCAGCACTGCATTCTCCAGGGAGCTGGTGTGACCTGGAGGATGAAATAGGATTTGGGTACAAGGTTGTGGCTTCCTTTAAACATGACATCTAGGCATAAAATAGTGCTAGCAGTCCAGTCAGGATTTAAAAACAACTCGCTCAGGAGAAGGGTAAAGAACAAATGACTTGAAGAGACTTTGCTTAAGCAGAATAGTCAAACATTTTGTAGGCATTTTTCTCCTTTTCAAGCACTGGCTGTTAATTCTGGCACGACTCCTTTATGCAGTAACCCCCCAAGCCAGACCTGTACCTGATGCAAGTCGTGAATCTCCTCAGATGGTGGTGAGAAAACACTCCCACTTACTCAGATGTGGATTTGCAGGGTAATGGCCCTGACCCACACGATGAAAGGTCAGTGAATGCAACATGCACTAAAGCAACAAAAAGTGAGGTTCATATGATGGACATCCATAACGAAAACTAAGAACTGTTTCATTAAATTGTGGTTTTGTGTATAGTACAGCACAATGTAGAATTATTAGTGTGACAGTGCAGCATGTACAGAAAACTTAGAGCTTTTCCCCCCAATTTTGCTGAGGTTTCTGACGCAGCGTTTCTGAACTGATGCCGTGAGACCAGCTGCTGTCAGAAAGCTGCTGATGTGGAGCTGCCTCTCCTGGCTTAGTGAAGTCTTTGTTCTTACTGCCCGAGGACATCTGGCTGGTGCTGCAAAACTCTATATGGTATTTTGTAATTGTTACCCCTCAGAAGTTGCTGACTGTCTGTCAAGATACACAGACTTCTGTTTTTTTCTTAAGATCCTCTAGGAACCGGGTTACCATGAATAATAATAAATGCACTATTCCAACCAAGAACTGTTTATTGGTCAGTGTTTAACTGTCTTGATATTCTCCTTATAGTGTTGGAGGATTTTTCTTAAATACTTGTGAAATGAAAGTGGAGAAGAAGGTAATTTTCCTTCTGCTCACAATGATGTTGTGCGAGCTGAACTACTTTAGAAAATCCATGTGCATCTTTCTGAGAAGCAGCTGGTGAAATTCCAGGCTGAGCGAGTGAATAGAGAGCAGAGATCACTGCTGGTGTATTTATTGCAAACTTGTTTCCCTGGACTGATGTGGTCTTTAACTTCTGAACATCTCTGGCCCTGTAATGTTGTCGTCTTGTCTCTGGCGCCAGCTTCAAAACTGTCACTGCCCAGTTTGTCCACCTAAGCCTCCCACCTAGTAATTTGGCTTCTCTTAATTGATAGAACAGAGTAAAAGTTCTCTATATTTGACTCCTATTTACTTTAATTATAGTAAATTTTGTCAGAAATAAAATCCCGCTGTGCTTTGTACGTTACGAAGCTCATCACAGGGAGCTTCGTGTTCTCTCATGGATGGAAGCTGTTGTTCTCCCCATCAGCTGTGAAGCTGAATGGAGACTGCACCTGTGTTAGTGCTGGAACCAGGAACCAGGATGTTGCCTTGAGACTTGGCAGCACAATGTGGTTTTCAGCCACCAAAACCTGCATATGGCAAGTGTGAAAGCTGTTGGTGAGATCTGGTTATGAAGCACGATCACCTGGAGCCCAGATCTGTGTACTTTAACCAAGCAGTGCTGTTCTTTGGGTTTACCTGCTCTGTGTTTATCTTCTTTCTGTCTTGAGCCTTTGGTGTTTATGACACAGGAATTTCTTTAGGGCCTCCTTAACCCTCAAGTATTGTAGAGGCACTGTGGACATGGGTAAAAACATTTGTAGAAATGTAAAAAATACACTGGTAGAGGATGGGGGTTGCTGCCTTAATTTCTGTTGTTTAAGGTTTCTTTCACAGCTGCAGTGAGTTAGTTGCTCTACTTGTACTTTTCGTGGTAGATTCAGTAATGAATGCCATTTGCAGCCTTGTTTTGGGGTGCTTTTAATCATCTTGGTGCCTTTGGTCTCCAGAAGTGCTGGCACAGCCAGCCAGGGAGGCACTGCTTCCCCAGAATACCATTACCTTGAGTTATTCTTTCATGTAGTAACTGGAGGGATAATATTCCCAAGTTCCACCTGCAAAAATAGGAGCGTCTAGCAGGTATAAGCATGCCTTTTATGACCCACTGGATGTGAAGAGCTCCAGGCAGGCTGTTTGTCTTGTAGCCCTCAGCTTTGACACAGCTATTACTGAGACTGGCTTTGGCTAGTTTTGTAATTCTGTAATGCTGTTGTGGCTGCCTGGCTCACCTCCATAACCAAAATGAAGGTAAATTACAGCATTCAGCACAGAAATGGATCAGAAGTTAACAATGCTTGTGTTTATAATGCAGTTGGAAATTGATATTTGAGATGTCCTGGTAGTGGTGTGTCTTATTGTTCTAGCTTGTTGGTGCCTATCCTGTGATCCAGGGATTCAGGAATACCTGAGTCAGTCTTTGGTACTGTGCTAGAAGAAAAGTGAGGCAGGAAGCTTTGAAAATTGAAAGTATTTAGTCATTGGGTGTTAGGAAGAAATCCTTCCCTGTGAGGGTGGGGAGGCCCTGGCACAGGGTGCCCAGAGAAGCTGTGGCTGCCCCATCTCTCAAAGTGTCCAAGGCCAGGCTGGACAGGGCTTGGAGCAACCTGGTCTGCTGGATGGTGTCCCTGCCATGGAACAAGAGGATCTTTAAGGTCCCTTCCAACCCAAACCGTTCTTGGATTCTGTGGTTAACTGCAGGAGTGGAGGTGGGTTGTGGCTGTAGCAGGAATGCTGTTGGTTCTTTTGCACATTGTTACAGTGGTCATGGGTACAGCTCCTTGGGGGGACAGCAGTGTTTCAAAATTTCTGTGATTTCTGACCTCCGTGGTAAGCTAGGAATAGCTGTGTCCTTGAAGCTCATCTTGACTCTTTGTGGCTGAGGAAAAGATTTCCCTAAAAGCTTTTAGATCTTTAGTTTAGCAACAAGAGCGTATAGCTGCTAAAATGAACTCCCTGAGTTTGAGTTTATTAAGTCTGTGAGACTGGAGGGATGGAGATGAATTGTCCAAGGGAGATGGAATGTCCAAGGGATTTGGCTGTAATGAGGCCCTGGCAGCAGATTTTGCTGTCCTTCAGCTGTCCTTTGTGGACAGATGAGAGATAGGGCTTTTAGGTATGGATGGAAAAGCCACGTCTCACTTCTTGTTCTGTTTCCCCATGACTATGGAATCAAGTGCTGCTCAGCCTTGAGTCACTGAGCCTTATTCATGGTGGGATTAACCCAGGCCAGCAGTGCTGTTATTTTACATCCTCTCGCCGTCTGTGGGGCACATGAAGCCATGTGGTGCTGTGAGGACTGGACGGGTGTAGGTGTAGGGAGACCCTGCAGAGTGTGCAGTGTTTCAAAACGTGTTTGTTGTTCCAGCGTAACAGCAGGCACAGTTCCCTCTGCAGATTGTGCCTGACGCCCAGGTTCGATGGGTAGGCAGCGAGGAGGTGACTTTGAGGGTCTTCAAGTAATTTTGTCAAGGCTGATGTACCAATATCTTGATGTAAAAAGACTTTTTACTCTCAAAACTGGGGAAGAAGGGTTAAGGGGACATCTAGAAACAATGTTACACTGTGACCTTTGGAAGCAGACCTTCACCAGGCTTTTCTTCATAAATATCTTTAAGTAAAGTGTAAGGTGAAGGGGCTCGGATCCAGCTCACAGTACCAAGCTCCTGAGGGCTTCCACAAGGCATGGAAGAGGGTCTTCAAAATTTCCTAGTCTTTTTTCTTTTGAAATCACCTTTGGGAGTGTCATGATGGACTTCCATCATTTAAATATGTCCCCAGAAACCCAGGGCTGAGTGATGTTGGAGATGGGATCTATCACAGACATTGCCTGATTTATCCTGAGAAAAAATGTGTGGAGTTTTCCCATTTGCTGTAGGACTTTCTTAATTTAGATAAGAGCTTCTTTCTGGCTTCTCCTACCTCTGCTCTGGCTGATGTAATTCAAGCCAGAAATGAGTATCCACACTCGTGTCCAGAACTTCAGGCTTTGTTTGTTCGAGATGCATCAGATCTTCTGTATATCATCAGCGCACGTGGGCAGTAACGCAAGTGGTGAGTTCAGCGTTTGTGGGAAGCATCCTACACGTTGGCTGCAACTCCTGGGCAAATCAGTGCCCATTCTACTTGGACAGGTTTTCTTGGACAGGGGTGGAGGGGAGAATGCTCTGGGAAGCATGGCATGTTTCTGTGTCAGTTGTGGAGAGTTCCTGAAACATCTGACTGGTGATTGCCTTTGGAACGCCTTCTTTTCGGACAACCCGAACTTGACACAAGGAGTCTTTAGTTAAAACTGTCAGCTCTCCTCCTGCCCTGGAAAGGTGAAGTTGTCAGAAAAATGTGTTACGTGTAGTTGTAAATATGTCCATGGCCAGGATATCCCATCACTGTTGATACAGCTGTCACCCAAACCTCATGTAAAAGCAGATGTGAAATCGATACCTACACGATGCCTCCAAGTCATGTGCAAACAAAGCTTATTTCTGGATTGCAGTCTTTTGGCTCCAGGATACCGGAAAGGGCTGGGAATGGGGAGTTCCCCACAGACTGAGTAACTTTCACTGGGAAAAGAAACACAGGAAATACCTTAAGAAACCAGTCTGCCCCATGCTAGCAAGCGTCAGTATTAATAATTATTTCAGGGTGATCACGTTTTCCAAATATTCGTCAAAAAACCCCCAGTCAGAAAGGGAGAGATTTTGTGGGAGCCACCTTCAGGAACAGGGAAATGCCTTTCAAAGAACTATTGGAAAGCAGTGAAAGAACATACCCTTCTGTTTGGCTGTGTTCCTAGAAAATGCAGGCTTTGTTGGTGAAGACATAGCAGGGATGACCTTAGCAGTGGGTTTAAATATGTTTAAAGATTTAACCCATTGCATTCTTCGGAAGAACGTGTGTTCGTGTCTGTACTGATGGGATCTATGTCCTTGGTGTATAAACCCTCTGATAATGTCAGAGGGCAGCAGGGTAGTCGAGGACAAACTCGAATAACAGGAAAACTTGGATTTGTCAGAAAACGCTCCTCCTTCTTTCAGTAAGACTGTAAGGCACCTGGCATGGGAATTCAAGACCCTTAGACTTGCATTCCTCTGTGCTTTGCGGGTGTGCTCGCTGGGAGCTGGCTGAAAGGTTCAGAATAGCTGGAGTAGGAGGTGTTTAAAAGAAGTAAAATCGATCTAATATTATTGTTGCTTTCCTGTCACTTCATAATTTTAGTGTTTTTTAGTTTGGAAGATAGGAACTCTGAATTGACTTTTTTGGAATCTTTCTCCCAGCTGGGAGGTAGGATCACATTTAATGTCTGCTCAGAGCCACAGAGATTGCTATTTATTTTATTACTGGTTGTAGAACAGGGTGACTGCACCTAACTGCTCCAGCAACCCAAAGCAGTTAATGCTGCCAAGTGAAGAGACTTCAACTCTTGACTTCAGATGTTGTAAAGCTTTGCAGCTGATAGCCCGAGAGAGGGAATGAGGGAAATAAGTTCTGCTGTGTTACAGAGTGGCGTGTGAACCCCGTGTCACTGAGAGGGAAAGGACGTCTGAGGGCAGGAGCCCCTCTGCTCTGGGGACAGGCTGGGAGAGCTGGGGGTGTTCACGTGGAGAAGAGAAGGCCCTGGGGAGACCTTAGAGCCCCTTCCTGTGCCTAAAGGGGCTCAAGAGAGATGGAGAGGGACTGGGGACAAGGGCCTGCAGTGACAGGACAAGGGGGAATGGCTTCCCACTGCCAGAGGGCAGGGATAGATGGGATATTGGGAAGGAATTCTTCCCTGTGAGGGTGGGGACGCCCTGGCACAGGTGTCCCTGCCCATGGCAGGAGGTTGAAACCCGATGGTCTTTAAGGTCCCTTCCAACCCAAACCATTCCAGGATTCTCTGGTTCTGCGATTCTAATCATTCCAAGAACTGGTCACAATACTGGAGATAATTTTATGAATGGAATTTGGCAGAGGTGTGAGTAGTGTTGTCCTTTGCAGCCACAAATGCCTTTCAGAGAGTCTTTCCACATGAATGCTTGCAGGAAAGCGATCTGCTAGGACAGCAGTCTCGTAAGAATTGACACAGGAGCAAAAAATCTCTTCACCATTAAGAAGTGTGCTAAGTGTTTAGATTTCCTGTTTTGCGGCAAAGAATTGAGTGTCTTGGCGTTCTCCCTTCAGCTTTGTTTTTGCAAGCAAAATGTGAAAGCATTCACTGCACTCTTCTTGTTATCAATCCTTAAGAAAGAGGAGGTAGGGGATCTTTTAATGGCAGCTGGATTCCAGGCACAGGTAGATTGTGAGGATGACATTTGTGTGGGCTGAAATTGGAGTTTATTTTTCTTTTTGATGTGTCTTTTGTTATAGATCTGCTCTCATCTCCCTGGAAACTGAGGAATTGGAACAGCAGTCACAGAAGTAACAGAGGAGCAGGTTTTAGGAAAAGGCAAAGCTTATTAGGGACTGGGAGAGTTACCTGACTGTATAGCTAGTAAACACTTGAAAAGGAATATATTTTCTTTATACTAACTATGCATTAAATGTAGCACTTGCTGCTGCATTTTTTCATCTTTGAGATTATTGTGGTTATATATATATATATATATGTATTTTTTTTTCTATTCCTTGAGCTTTACAGTGAGCTGACTGCAGACTTCTGCATTGCCTCCCACCCCTGAGCCTGCCTCTGTCTGCCGTGTCCTTGAATTCTCCTTGCTTTCTGAATGCACCAGCAACACTTTATGGAAAGATCCAGGCTTACTGCACTTGAGGCATGGAGATGTGTTCGGTGTTGGCACCTAATGTTGTGCTGTGCTGGTTACTTAAATACATATTTTCTTTGATACTTCTGGATGTTGTTCATTTTATATGCCAGACTAAACTGTTTCAGAAGAGACAAGAACTCCACTTGGAAGTGTAATGGTAGACTTGGGAGGATGCTATGGCTTTGTGATGCCTAAGTGCTTTGTATTGATGCCTAAGTGCTGTGTGCTGAATGTTCAAGGTGTGTGTATGGGGAGTCTGTGAATAATTAACAAAATCCTTGTGCTTCATTTTCTTTTGATTGACTGAACAGGAGGACTCAAAGTGGGTTCAGCATTCTGTCTTCTTGCTCTGTGTTGATTTATCGCTTTGATTATTAATCTTACTGAGCTGAATTTTATGCAAGTCGTCTCTCGCATCCCCGTGGAGGAACAAAATGTTGCTATAATAGTTACCCAACTGTGGAAATTAAGATCGGGAAGCTATAGCAACTTTCTTGCATATTATTTTCACAGTTTTGGCTGATGTTTTATCAAGGACAGCACACTCAAATGATTGATTGAGACCCCTGGAAACTCATAACACGAAAAGAATGGGTACCAAATAAGTCCTTCCTGGTTTTGTCTACTGTTGGTCTTATTTTTTTCTTTGTCTGTCAGCATTTTGTACTGAATATCTGTGTGTTTCTTCCTGGGCACTGTGTTGCACGTAGGGCTGTAGTGAAGTGTGTAAATGCACCGTGGTGGGGGAGCGTGTGTGTAAGTGCACCTGAACTCTGAGTAGGAGCTGGCCTTGATGCACGATCCTTTACTTTGTACCTGAGAGAGACACAGCTGGTTGAGGGGTTGGAAAAGGGAAAATGGGAAAGCAAGGCTGCTGGAAAAAGATGGTATTTTTTTGTCAGACCAGTTGTGTGTAGTGCTGGTGTCGCTCTTCCCCAGCTGCGTATCCCGCGTCAGGAGGCTTGGACAAAGCTGGGAAAGGTGCAAAGGAGGACAGTAAGGATGAATGAAGGTGCAGAATGGCTTTGGTGTGACTGTGTTCATTAGCACTATTCAGCCTTGAATCAGAGAACTGAGAGAGGTCTGTGTGATTAAAAAGATGAGAGAGGTTTTCTCTTTCTTCTGAAACACGAACTAGGGAGAAATGGAAAGAGAGGATGCCAGATGCAGAGCAAAAGGAGTAACTAATTCTGTTACAGGTGTAGAGGATGTTAGGAAGAGTCTGTGAGATCAAAAAGGGATTCAGCAAATTCCCTTGCACACTTAAATATATTTAAGCTCTGAAAGCAAACTCTGGAAGTCCCTTGACCATAAATAGCTGCTTCTGGAGAGGTTATTTAGAGCAAACTTCATTTACACAGTTCCTTTGTCATCGCATCTTTCTCAAGTCAAAGCATAATGGTTGTAAGAAGCCTTTATTAATTATTGTGAGATGACTTGCAGCAATCTTTGAGCATTTAGTCTGATGTTTTGGTTACTTCATTAGTGCTCCTGTTGCTGTACGAGAGCATGTAGGAATGTAAAATTTGCTTGTTACTAGAGTGTCCTGGCAATGAGAACCTCTGAAGGCGTCCCTTTTTGCACGTTTTAATTTATGTGCAGTGTTCCTTTCACATCTCAAAAAGGGGTTTAACTGCATCTGTTTGTATAAAACAGGAACAATGATTGTGTAGGCAGATGTCTGTTAGAGCTGCTGGAAGTTATTAATGAAAAGGGTGGGACTGTTACGCCCCCTCTGCTTGCTTTAAATTAAAGAGGGGTATGGTGGGGCAGATGTCAGTCCCTGTGTCTGGGAATGGTGCATTCATTTTACTCTGTCTCTTGGCAAAGCAGCCAAGTGCTATAAAGGCACGGGATCCATCTGCAGGCGTGGCGAGGTTTACTCTGGGATGGTTTGTGGCCTGCATTTATTGTGTCTTCTGCAGTCAGAAACAAGAAATGACATATTTAAGAAGGTATGTTAAATACTGTAAAAATTCTCTGTCACTTGAGATGGCAAGCTTTCCTGCCTATGGACATAGGAAATTTGGCAGGTATTGTGAGCCATTTCCTCAAATAAATCCCAGTATTTTAGGAGCTGTTTAATAAGTGCTGTTGGAAGTTCTTTTCTTCTGGAGAGTGGTGAATTATTGTGTTATTATATGACATCTGGTAATGAGACATTGTCCATCACTTGATGTAGCACTGTTAAGCCCATGGTGTCTAGTTCCTTTCCATTCCCAAAGCAGGTCTCAGCAGCCAGTTGTGCCTCTTGGTGAGGTGCTGAACATCCAAGGGCTGCTGACGGTCTTTGCTCTGATTACGGACATCTGATGGTACAGAAGCTCTCTCTTAATGTGTTGGGCATAATGTAGGTGAGATTGGATGCCTGGCTTTAAATATTCAACTTTGTCCTGAACAGGCTGATGACTGTTCTAATGCTGTAAGCCTGGGTGCTGCTGGCTTGTCTCATCAGCCACTTGTTCGGGGGCTGACTGCAATCAGGGGAGTGGTGCTGGCTTTGGGCAGAGCCTCTTTTGATGCTGACTGATAGAAATGAGGTAGTTCTAATTCAGCAGCGCTGGCACAGGGAGGTTAATGCGTGCTCACGTCCCCTGGCCGGCCCTTGGCAGCTGTTTGTCAGGTGGGAAGCTGTGCTCCGTGGGGATGCTCCCCAGGGCTGCAGTGCACCTGCGTGTCCACGGCGCTTGGGATGTTGTCCTACTGTTTAAAAGCTCATTAAAGTTGCATCTTCCCTTCCTAATTCCCTACTTGCCCCCTCTGGCTGGCTGTCCAGGCTTTTGTGAGTAAACCAGAATTGATCATAGCAATTAGCTAAGCCCAGGGGATATTTTGAAATGCTAATGTATATATTTTTTTCCTTGCTATTAGGTAGCTCTTTGCTACTGCCAATGATTTGTGCTTTCTCGCTCTGATGCATTTGCTCTTCTTCCCTTTAAGGGTTCTCAGTAGACTGGTATGTGGGTAACATGGTACCCTCTAGATATTTGTTTAGCCTTAAATTTCCAACTCAGTATTAAACTGGTGATATTTCCAGAAGTCGTCAAAATTCTGCATGTGTTTTTCCCCCTGAATTGGATGCTCTTACACGAAAGATGCACAGCAAGTGACATTTAATTCATCTAAAAGATGAATGGCACAAGTAAAGACTTCGTATACTCAGAAATAACCCAAGATCCAAGCTGCCATAGGCTTTTAGAGGAGTTGGGTTGTTGGAGCTGTTTCTTGGTTGCAACTTCCTTACCTTGAAACAAATCCAGTTAAAAAGAAAAATGTGTAAATATTTGGTTAAGAGGTGATGGGAAACTACTGTCTGAACCTTAAAGCCATGACTGTTATGTGTGTCCTAACAGGCATGTAGCTTACCTCTTCTTGTTTATATTTGTCTTTTTCCTACAAAAGCAGCATTCAGTGTCCTTTTCTGACTGATTTCCTCCTTTTTTGGCCCAAGTTCAGCATTAGCTTCGGTTCTGAAGGAGTGGAAGCTCAACAGAAAGTTGTGGCTTGCCAATTGAGAATCTCAACTGATGTGGTGGTTTTGTAGTATTGACTCCATGTGGCAGTTCTAATCAAAATAAACACAGCTCACCCTGGGAAGTGGATGCTTGCCTTGGAAAATAGGATTTAAGAAATCAAAGCTTTAGTAGTTTAGTCTTTAGGATGTAATTGTAAACACTTAAACAGCAATGTTGTTATGTATTCAAACAGTTTTCTCTCCTTCGAATCACAAGTAAGCCCATCTTCTTTTGGGCTAATCTAAATTTTTCCTCTAAGATTATTAGTTATTAAAGCTCTTATCCATTTCTAGGGCTGCTAGAAGTCTCCACATGCTGCAGATATAAGGAGGTGGGAACATCTTGTATCAATACCCTTCTTAAACTATTTTTGTTTGTTTTAGAAAAATGCCAGAGTAGCTTGGTATATTTCCAGTTCACACCATTGTGGTGCTCTGTTACTTTGCTGAATTGTTATGTGGGTTTGTAATGTGAGTTTGTGGTCATTCAGGGTTTAATCGTTTCTACCTTGATAACTATACCCAGTTTTATATTCTATACTTTTATAACAAAATGTGAAGTAAGGCGTTTGTGCTCACTCTCAGTGTAGAACTAATTCTGGAACAACCTCTGTACCTAGTCATCTGATGCTCATTTTTTGGGTTGCATCTTTTTGGTGTGAGAGCAGGTACTTTAAATGGTGAACTTGTCTCTTATCACTTAGGTGATGGCTTAGGTAGGTGGCTTGTATCACTTAGATTTTCAAGGCCCTCCCAGTCTAGTACTCTCCTCTCAGTATGAGGGAGAACTCTTGGGTGCCAGCACTAATTTGGAGATTAGCCAACCATTCCCTGGGCTGCATCAAAGGGAGCATGGCCAGCAGGTCAAGAATGGGATTCTTCCCCTCTGCTCTGCCCTGGTGAGATCCCACCTGCAGAGCTGCATCCGTACGTGGGGCCACAACGCAAGAAGGACATGGAGCTGCTGGGGCGAGTCCGGGGGAGGCCGCGAAGGTGCTCAGAGGGCTGGAGCACCTCTGCTCTGGGGAGAGGCTGAGAGAGTTGGGGTTGTTCAGCCTGGAGAGGAGACGGCTCCAGGGAGACCTAGGAGCACCTTCCAGTGCCTAAAGGGGCTCCAAGAGAGCTGGAGAGGGACGGAGTGATAGAACAAGAGGGAGTGGCTTCAGACTGAGAGAGGGTAGATTTGGATGAGATATTAGGAAGAAATTCCTCACTGTGAGGGTGGGGAGGCCCTGGCACAGGGTGCCCAGAGAAGCTGTGGCTGCCCCATCCCTGGAAGTGTCCCAAGGCCGGGTTGGACGGGGCTTGGAGCAACCTGGTCTGGTGGAAAGTGTCCCTGCCCATGGCACGGGGTTGGAATGAGATGATCTTTAGGGTCCCTTCCAACCCAAACCATTTCATGATTCTATGATGAGAAGAGCAGCAATGCTTAGTAAAACGATTGCAGGTTTCAGTCAAAGGCCAAACCAATGGCAGGTGAGGAGGTGGTGGTGACCTTTACATTCCTAGGAGGACCTAGCCCTTATCTTGCTCCTTGTATCTAAGTGAGGATTTTTTTTCCCCCTCATTTTGCCCTTCCTCTTCACTTCATATGAATTCTAATTCTTTCTTCTATTTTGACTCCTAACCAGGGTCATCCTGCGGTTCAAACACACACACTGGATCTGGTGTTTGTATTTAGGGTGCAGTCTTTGATATGAATATCACTTCCTGTCTTGTCAACAGCATTAGGACTATAAAAAGTACTCTGGAAATCTCAAAGTATCCTTCATAAATGTATTTAATTAAACCCATAGTTTCCACTGTGCCTCAAACACTTATATTGTTCCAGCTCATGACACAGTGATAATAAGATGACAGCTTTAAAATGTACTGCTTTGGCTAAGCCCTCTCCTTCCTATCTTCCTTTGTGGTTTTTAGGGGCTATTGATGTTACAGCCTTCATATGGCACATGAATTCTTTGGCAGAGTTTCCTCTGCTTGCAGTCCAGACCTTTACTGCTGCTCTTCTCACACATTAAAATGTTGGGGGGTTTATATTCCGTTTTTGTAGCCTTGTTGTGCCTTGTTAACCACAAGGGATAAGTAGTTCTTGCTTTAGGAATCCGCAAGAAATGCAGTTCTTGCATTTCTACTTGCCTGGTCATGGACTTTTCCTTCTTCAGCGATCTCTGGAGATGTCTTCGCCATGAGGGAGGCCCTCAACTCAACTCTGCTTCTTTCTTTCCAGCTCACCTTTCTCTAAAGAGGTGCAGGTTTTTTCCCTGAAGAGTAAAGACCTCGTGGGTTGGAGATGTAATAGTTAACTCCAGAAATGCCTCAGTTTTCCAAGTAGAAATGTGGAGCATTTTTTCTGTGCTAGAGTGCAGATGGAGGTCACATGGTGGCCAGGAGATGAAAGTGCTTGTCTTGTGTTACAAATTTGTCAGCCTGCTCTTTGGTTGTGATTTTGTAGGCACTGGATGATTTGGGTGCACTTCCTTCTGCCCCCAAGCGCCTCCAGCCGTCAGGACTGGTGCCCTCTTGGTGTCTGCAGTCTGGAAATGCCAGCAGCAGAGCAGTTCGTCATGAGGGGGTAACAAACACATTGAAATGCCCAACATATGGATAGCTTTGGGAATGGGAAATGTCAGGGAACTTGCAAAGGACTAATCAGGCTTGGGACCAACAAGCGTGAAGTTGATTTATAGGTTTTTAATCAAACATGTTGCTACTCAGACTTGCTTTTTCTAGAAGTAAAAGCGAGATCAGAGGCTAGATTTCCTGCTTTTCCTGGCTTTCAGCAATGACTCTGTAGCTTGGAAAAAACAACTTTCATTGCCCTCAGTGGTAGTGGGTGGCCCCAGTGTGGAGTTGGCAGCAACTCCAGGGCTATTGCTTGTGCCACCCATACTGCTGGAACAGTGCTGACACCCAGCTTCAAAGCACAGCTTTGGAATCCTGCCAGGAAGGTGGCTCTGCCTGCTTCAAAAATGTGGATTCACCTGCTGTTCTCAGTTGTAGATGGAAGTTGAGGGGTTTTTTGGAGACACCCCTCACCTTTGGGTGGCCCCAAGCTAAAGGGAGAGAGATACACGTCATACTCTCCTCTCTCCTTGGACTTGATCCAGCATTTCAATTAATAAAACAGATTATTCCTACTCACTCCCATTTTCCAATGGAAAAATAACTCAGAGAAAGAGGTTTTGGATGGAGATGGGTGCAATGTGCTGAGCTGGATCACCGCTCTCTCTGCAGCAGTGGGTTCCTTTTATCCAGGCATTCACTCTGAACTGTGTGCTGCAGCCCTGGGCAGAGACAGGGCTCTAATTTTAGGGTTTGAGAGATGGACTTAGCCAGGACTGCCACACATACTGTCTTAAGAAGTACTATAAATGCTGGCCTAAGGATAATAAGGCATTTCATGATCATTTCTCTAGGTAATTATTTTAAAATATATGGAGGCAGTCAATTTCTGCGAATTAAACAATTAGATTGTGAGACTCTGCACAGCCTTGCAAGGAAGGAGGCTGGTGAAGCCTGTCCAGTTCCACACACACTCATCTCAACACCACGTGTGTTATTTCAGTGCCATGGCAAAGCTTTTCTGTCCTGGAGATCCACGGGCAGTGGGAATTCAGCCTTGCCAGGAGCAGGGTCAAGTTCTCTGCCCCCAGCTGTGGCTAACTCTGACTTTTTTCTTTACGATGGAGATAAACGTTCTTCATCATTAGCCTGATTATCACTTAAAACCTTCAGCTTATATTTCTGAGCTACAGGTTTTGATCCTAAATGAACCAGTTTTTCATCCCCCGCAGTATTCCCATATTTGGGTAAAGCGCTTTTGAAGTCAAGGAAAGGCAATTTAACTTTGAAAAGAACAACATATTGTTCATGACTGCAGCAGTACTCCAGATCCTTTTCTCGATAAGCAGAATGGCATTTGGAAGGTGGTTTCCTGCTTTTCTTCCTGCAGGTTCTACAGGATGTAGAGAATCTACCGTGGAGGGGAGTTGGAGGAAAAAGAAAAGTGTATGGTTTTCCTTTTTGCTTTAAATATCTTTGAGACCTCTCCAATGATACCTTTTCTTCTCACTCTGGAGGTCTTTGGTCCAAGATCATGCTCAAAGCAGGTCAAGCTAGATCAGGAACGTGAGGGCCTCATCTAACAGAGCCTTGATTATCTCCAAAGATGGAGATGCCACCACCTCTCTGGACTCTCAGTGCTCGGCTGTCATCGTGGTGAAAACATCTTCTCTAGCTGGGTTTCCTGAGCTGCACTGTCCATTGCCTCATGTCCTTTGGCTGTGCACCTCCAGGAAGAGTCTGGCTCCATCTTCTCTGTACCCCCTGATTACAAAGCTGCAGACAGGTGTAAGGCTTTGTCATTAGTCGTCTTTAAAACTGAATAAACCTGGTCTTCAGCTTGGCTGTATTGGGTGCTTTTGTAAGGGATGCAGATGATCCAGAGGTCTTCTGGCCTTTCAGCTGCTTTCTTGCTTTTTGAGATGAAAGGAAGCATGAGCTGGAAAAGTATCAAATCTGTGAAAGACTGCTGGGACTTCCCTTGCTTGCTCCACACTACAAATCTCAACAGCTTTCCTTTGCAGACGTTAGTTACCTTGTCTTGTTTCATTTGTAAATAAGAACAACTCAAGAGAACAACACTGACCCCCCAGAAAGGTGGTTTGTATCCAAAATAGTTGAGTATTGCCACTGGATTCAGTCTGTAGAGTTAGAAATAAAGCTCTGCTCTAAGAAGAGGATGTTCTTTGTACATTCAGACAGATTTTTAAAGACTTGCTGTCTTTCTTTTAGACTTGTATGGTTTTGACTGTATGTTAATGTGTTTTTCAGAAGTAGAGTCACAGTAAGTAAAGGTGTTGAACACCCAAAATATCTTCTCTATTTTCTCCTGGCAGATACAGCATGCTTATTTATTTATCAGGGAACTGGGTAGCAGTAATCTCATTCTCTGAATGCTCAGCCCTGCAAGTAGTTGGGCTGAAATAACACAGGCAGCTGCTGGACTGCAAGGGGTAGGACT
Organism: Machaerirhynchus nigripectus; assembly: GCA_013397975.1. NCBI lineage: Eukaryota > Metazoa > Chordata > Aves > Passeriformes > Dicruridae > Machaerirhynchus > Machaerirhynchus nigripectus. The sequence continues at coordinate 307,738 of VZRQ01004838.1, read as the reverse complement.
GGGGCAAAGACCTGGGGCATAGAGGCAGGAAGGTCAAAAAGGTGGTTTTTACAGCTTCTTTGTAATGGTTCTGTTCTCAGAACTAACCCAGAGCTCCTTGCCAGTTCTGCTGTTAATTATATTTGCCTTGACTTTTTATAACACAAGTTTATTTGCAAACAAGGTGTGGGAATTCTAGTATTTGCTCATGGTATGTTTAAGAGCTGAGAGCATTTAATCTTTTGTTTTTTTCTTTTTATTTTTTTAAGCTAGATCTTAATTTATTTGAGCACCTCGCCCTAAATAATATTGCTTTAAGAAAACAAAAACAACCCCCCAGGGCAAATCTCATTAAATTTCATAACAGAATCAATTGGATGCCAGTTCTTTATAATTTTTCTATTATAGCACTGCCATGCAAAAGAGCTGCTCTAGCATAAATTCCTTCCTAAACAAGCTTTTCTGTCCCTGTGTCCATTTTTCTCCATTGCTTAATATTCAAGAAACTGCTGCTGCTTCCTAGGGGGTCCTGGTTTTGCTTCAGACTGCCTTGCAGCATGCTTTGTTCTCGTTGCAAAAGCATCATAATTGTTTAATCCTGCCCTTATAGTCCTGTAGTTTAATGTCTTGGTTTTTTACTGTTTAATGTGCTTAGTAATGTCAACTTAGCCTTGAACCTATTAAAAGATTTTGTTGCTTTGTTTTTAACCTTTTCTCCCCTCACTGTGATGTCGGTATATGCTCAGTATCCATGAGGCTGTTTCACAGCCCTGTTACCTCTCATCTCTTCTCTTCCTTTGAGGATTGGTCTAAAGCATTTTCAGAGTTTTCAATTTAAAAAAAAATGTTTTATGTCTCTATGTGTATCTCTCTGTCTGTGGGGATTTATTCTAAGTGGTCTTTTACTCCTCGTAACTCTTCTTGATTGGGATACCAAAAGGATATCGAAGGGTATTGAGAAGATTATTTGGCTTATTTTGAAATAAAACCTATTTAACTGAAGAAATGCCTGTTTCCTCTGGGACCCTTGCTCTTGCGTCTGTAATTTAGGAGTACAGGTGTCAAAGATAGAGACAGCTGGCTCAAGTACTTATCTAGGAACATGGATAACAAGACTGTTGTAGAGGTTTTCCCTATGTTTCCTGGCAGGAAAAATTCTGCACGTACTTGCTGTAGATAAACTAGGCTTTTTAGTCGTATCTGTAGACTTGGTTTGTCAATTTGGATGGCTGAACTAAATTACAGTATCATCAGTCTGCTTTCTTCCCAGGTTTGAGAACACGTGGGATAAATGCTCCTGATAGCAGAGGAGGCTGTCACTTCCGTTTTCGAGGTGGTCTGGTATCCTCTGATATGCAGCTAAACATGACCGAGATGTCACAGGGGATTTTCACCTTTCCAGCCCTTTTCCAATCCCCATTTTTTCTCCTGTTGCTGCTTTGTTTCCCGCTCGTGGTAGAAGTGAACAGCTTCTCTTCCAGCTTTCTGCAGGCAGCTTGAAATCTGAAATTCAAAGTGAAAAGGGGTCTCTAGAGTTAGTACAGAATGTTGCTTCTTTTCTCATCCCTGTAGGTTTAAATTTCTGCCACGAAGCCTTTTGCAGAATAAACAAGTAGTACTGGCCTCATCTGCTGTCGTCGGTTTTGTAAAGCTTTGTTGGAATGACTCTTTGAAGAAAGAACAATTCTGCAATTAGTAGGATTTTGCTCAGTGTTAAAGGTTGAAAATCTTGCTGGCAAGGAAACGGGGCCTGTGCCAGAACATGCTTTTAAATATCTGTATTTTGATCCCGTTTCCAAAGGCAATACTAAGAAAGCCCAACCCCTTTACTTGGCTGCTGGGGAGAAAGCGCCGTGCTGGAAGGAATCCATCTTATCAGCTTGTGCCCTTTTCCTTTGAAGAGGAGCTCTTTGTCCTTTGCCTTTCTGAGAGCCTCCTACGAGCAGAGCGAGGTTTCTTGGCTGTTGTGTCCCTCCCTGAGCTGCCTCGTTGGTGCTGAGCTGAGGTGGCCCTTCTGCAGGGGTGACACACCACCAATAGCTCCCTCCTGGCACACGGGAGCGTTCCCTGCTCCTGCCTGCTCTCCATCCCCTGCTGCTCAGTGTCCAGGGCCTCCTCATCCAACGGGTCATCTTTGCTGTCATCACCGGCATAGAAACGATGTCCCTCAATTTCTCTTGTCAGCCCTGACTCTCACCGGTGATCTTGTGTGTGATCACCAGGTTGGGACCCTTGTGACAAGAAGGACATGGAGGGGCTGGAGCGTGTCCAGAGAAGGGAATGGAGCAGGGGAAGGGTCTGGAGCACAGGACTGATGAGAAGCGGCAGGAGGGGCTCAGCCTGGAGAAAATAAGGGTCAGGGGAGATCTTTTTGCCCTCTACAACCACCTGAAGGTTGTAGACAGATGGGGGAAAGCTTCTTCTCCCAGGTGACAAGTGACAGGACGAGAGGAAACTACCTCAAGTTGATGGGTTTTTTTGATACCAGGAAAAAACCCACTGAGTGTGTTGTCAAGTATTGGGAGAGGCTGCCCAGAGAAGTGATAGAATCACCAACCCTGGAGGGATTCAAAAGATACTCAGATGTGGCACTTGGGGACATGGTTTAGTGGTGGGCTTGGCACTGCTGGGTTAACAATTGGACTCGGTGGTCCTGCAGGGCTTTTCTAACCCAAACAATTCTATGATCACACGATAAAGAGCCATGTGAATTCACAGCTTCCCCCAGTAGATGCTGATGGTGCCTGTGAGCATGTCCAGCCATCCCTAGTTCCTCAGAAACAGATGGGCATAAAATGGCATCATGGGACCGGAATTTTATTAGTTATCATTGTTCTTGTGCTTTGGAAAATTAATTTAATTTGAGATAACTAATGAGAAAGTCGTAGGGGAGCCTTTCCTCTGGCGGCTTTGCTGCAACTGTGCCTCTGCCATTTGCTGGGCAGGTTGGTCTTAATATATCCATTAACGTGACTCCTCCTGATGGAGTGAGCTGCTGGCTGCCTGTCTGCTCTGTCTGCTGCTGTCACTTCCCGATGCAGAGCATCAACCTGTGAGCTATTATGCCACTAATAACCAAAGGGCTCTTTGAGTGCCTTTTCCTGGTGTGCAGCCACTGTTTCTGCAGGCTCGGAGGATGGAAGGGAGGGCTGAGCCAGGTGGATCGTGCTTGCAGGAGATGTTTTTCCCTGCTCTGTAGGACAAATGTGGGAACGTGTAGTCTGTACATGTTTATTTTCAGGCACACAGCAGCAATCCTTGCCATGTTTTAAAAACTGACTCCTGAGTTGCTATGTATTACAATATTGATGTCTTTCAAAGAAAGCTGCCAGAGAAAACTGATCAAAGCAGAGCAAAGACAGAACACAAGCTCAGAGCATTTGAGTTTACTGACCTCATTACCTTGTCTCCAGCACTTCAAATTAAGCTGTTTAGATGACAAAATTCCATCTTCCTGAAACTGAGAATTGGCTTTGACAGCACACTGAAATTGTAGTGTCTGCTACCTCTGGCCCTTACTGCATAATTCATAACATCTTCTTTACCTAAGCCTTAATTAAACCTCCAGATAAGTTGGGTTTTAGTGCTATTTACACATTCTGACCAGAAGAGCCTTACTTTGGTGCCAGGGTCACTGTTTCCCACGGATTTTTGAGCAGGGAGCAAACGGATCAGCTTGTGTCCTTTCATGTCTCTATTTGCCATATGATTTTTCCATTGTTACCAAGGCAACCCTTCTACCCACCCCCCAACAGGCGAGCTCTCAATACAATGTAAGTTATTGTCTGGAGCAATTATTAGGCTATTATTAAAGCCCTATTGAGATTTGTCAGTATCCCGTAGGAATTTTAAACAAGCGGGAGCAGAGACAATAGCGAGCGCTGGAGGATCGCGAGCGCGTCGTGCTGCTGGGAGCGTGGGGAGGGTGCCTGTAGCCCTCCTCACAACGTCTCATAAAAACTGTGAGCAGTCCTCCCAAACCGACAGGAGTCAGGATGTGCCAACGTGGATTAAGGTGGAAAGGGAAAAGAGGGGAAGTGCTCCACCAGGGCTCTCGGGCTGCGTGCTGCTCCTCACGTGGCTGCCGTGCACGCTGAGCCTCTTCGCGTGAGTTCAGTGCAGCCCACGGGGACGTGCTGTAGCACTGAGTGCATTGTTTTGATGGAGATGATAGTAAAATATCCCCATCCCACATGGATGGGAGAGTGTTCTTTGTTAGAAAGTCTTCTGCATTCATGATGCCTGTTTGTGTGCCCTGATTTTAAAAGGGAATTATTCATCATCAGTGGCAGGATGTGTGGGAGCTGGGCAGCGAGCGGGTAAAATAAGAGAGGAGAGTGACTCTTGACATGATATGTTTATTTATTTATAAATTACAGCATGGTGTTTCTTTTCCAAAGGAAGGCTTTTCCAGTTTCCCAGCAGTGGGAATTCAGGAGATCCAGGAGCAGAACTTGCCTTGCAGGCTCCTCTTGCCATACATTCCCTGCTGGTGCCACTGGCGTTGTATTCATGAAGCCACCACCGCTCACGCAGCCATAACAGCCCAGCCTTTTCCATCCTACCCCATATCCTGGGACTGCATTTTCTGTCGCCTTTGTCTTGCTGATGCAGTCCTTCTGTTGAGCAATAGCAGAACTGACAGGGTTTTATAGCACCCTATCGATTTCTTCCAGGAATTTCCTTCCAAGAAGCCGCAGTGTTGTCATGGGTCAAAGATGTCACCAGACTGATTTGGCGTTTCATTTGTGACAGTTGTCAGAGGAGGCTGTGGCTTGCCCAGAACGTCTTTGTCTTGGGCTGTGCAAATGTTAAGAGCAATTGTGAGTGCAGATGGAGAATCCATTAATGAGCTGCATATGCAAAGGAAGAACAAAAAAAAAAAAAGCAGGAGTGTTTGCAAGAACCTTTTTTCTGGCTGTTGGAAAGTGAGACTCTTTTTGGTTATTTAAAGGCTCATTTCTCTGGGAAGATTACTTTTAACTCCTGTAAATAAAAGATCCACCTCCACAATTTCTCCTTCCCTCTGCCTGGGAAAGGTCTCCCAAGGTCTCTCCATCCTCCACTTAGCACAGAAGTGGAGGGGGCTTGCCTCATCCCTCTGCACAGGAGTGTGTCATGATAAATATTTGGGGATGTGTTTGTGTGTCTCTTGTTTGGTGTTTCTCTCAGACCAGGGCACAGCACTGTAAGGCTGTAATGCTCAGTCTGATGTATAACACGTTTCTTGGTTCTCATTTATGGTTTTGCTGCTGTTTAGAGTTCTCACACAGATTTTGTGTCCGTGGATAGCAGCAGTGAGGGGTTCCCAGCTAGCAGAGAGATCCAAGTGCATCTGAGTCCATCTGCTGCTGGCATCTGGCAGCTGTCTGTCAGGTGAAGCCTGCAGTGGGTTCAGCTCTCCAGTTCTCCATCACTTCAGTGCCTGCTCTGCTCCGCTGGCTGTTTCGCTGACCGCTGGTGAAATAAGGGATGGGAGCTGGGTGAGCTCTGTGGTTACCCACAGGTTTGTGGGCAGCAGCACAAACGGATGCCAACACTCCCCCCAGAGCTGCTCAGAGCTTTTTGTGTTCCAGCAGCGTTGGAGGCAGCTCACCCCGGCTCGTTAATGAGCACTGCAGTGAGGCACTGCTTGGTTCATTGAGACTTTGCTAAAGACTTCTTAAAGGAAGTCAGGTTTCATAGCTAATGGCACTGGAATATCTATCAGCATATGTCTTTTGACAGCGTTACCATTTCAGGCTCTGAAAATGATGTAACTATTTTACTATAATAAAATAATTACAATTTTCAGAGAGGAATCTAGGGCAGTAGGCTATGCTTCATAAAAACACTTGCTTTGGCAAACATTTTACCGCTCAAAATAAGAAGCAATTATTTAAAATTATAAAATCTCTTTTGCACAGTGTTGCAAACCGTATTTTAAGTACTGGCAGCGTTCCTGAATGTGTCTGAGTACACCATCACCTCTATGGAACATAGTTTAATTCTTGTCAGATTTGCCTGCTCGAAACTTTGTCGTGAATATTTTAAACATAGGCTGTTGCTGTTAAGTCTTTGCTGCTAGTTGTAGAGGTGGCATGTATTTATACTACATTTGCAGGGAAAGGGTTTATTTTTCATCTTTCAGTGCTAACGGAACTGCTAGTGAGGAGAGATACATAGTTTGTGGGTATCCAAAGAACAGTTCACAGGTCATTTCTTAAATGCTATTAAACAGCATGCTAGTAAGGCATGCTAGGTGGATGTGCTGGTGGATCTTGATTTGCAAATTGCAGAAGCAAACCCAAAATGAAAAAACCTTTGCTGTTAGCCGCAAAAATGCTTTCGCATAAAATGTCACTTGCTATAAATTCCCTAAATTTGCTCTTTTACAATAAGCACAAATGATACCCATTAGTTCAGCAGCAGCCGCTTGCTCAGCTTGGTCTTTTCAAGCTTGTTCTTAAGCAGCGAGGCTGATTTAATGTTCAGTGACTTGTGGGTGGAGGCTGCCCGTGCACAGGCTGTGCTCTGTGCCTGGCGGGTGTCCCCGTGTCCCTCCAGGGTCCCCTGTGACCAACAGGCGAGCGCGGCGCTCCGTGCGCCGGGGCTGCTGCAGCGCTGCCCGCGCTGCGCTCGCGCGACAGGTGTCCGTGCATCCCTGCAAGGGCAAACCCGCTTCTTTTCCAGTCAGCTATCACAGTTCCCTTAAATGTATTTGCACTTTATTCTGTCCCGGAGTTCCTCGCTGCCCTTGGTACCTTGCGCTGATGTGTTCTCTTGTGCTCGTGCTATACAAACCTCGTAGGGTTGGGTGTATTAACACCACACGGACCTTTCAGATGTCGGGGTGATTACAGCAAATGCTCAGCTCGGTCCTGGTTACAAATTTCAGATGTTATTTAGACTCCCTGTCTGTATGAAGAATTTGTTTCTTCCCAGAGAGATGTTCTTTTCAGACTTGCTTCTGTCCGGTGTTACACGTGTGTGACAGCCTGCAAGTGCTTGTCAGGTGAGCTCCAAAATTGAAAACTCCTTCCCCAGAATGAACTGTGTTCTTCTGCCTGAGTCTGTCCCTTACAGAAAACACTCTGTCTTGGCCTCTGGTGCAGCCTGTTTCCTTTGTGCCAGCAGTTCCTCTTGGAATGGTCTCTAAATTCAGGATGACTTCTTCCTGTGTCTCAGAGGTTAACGCAGGCACATCAACAGATGCTTGGTTAAGTTTACATCGCAGTCCCAGGACACTCCTTTGGTGTGAAATGCGGTTATCCTTCATCCCGATGAATTGAGATGACAGCAATAGTGGAAGTTCTCACCTCTGGAGAGCAAAGATATGACAAAGCTTTTGGTGGAGCACCTATCAGTACAGTTTGGGGCTTTTTTTTTTTTGACAAAGAGTTGTTGGAATCCTTCTAGCAACCCCATCTTGTATTTCTGCTGAATTCTGACTGTTTTGTCATCTGCATGCTACCTGCCATGTGGCACATTTCATATACTTGTTTGGCAAAGGAGAGGAAAATACATCCATGTTCTGCTTTAAAAATAGTGCTGCCGTCTGTAAGACCACTTGTGTTGTGGGGGGGGATTGCCGTGCTAACACTGTCTCTGGAGGCAGATTGATAGCTACAGAATTGCAGTTTCGGGCTGTGTGTGTGTGAATCAAGTGATAAAACAGCCAAGAAACCTGAAAATTAATTCATATGTTCTGTGTAAGTTTGCAGGGTGGGGGAGGCTTTAATCTTTTGGACTACTTTTTGGTTAAAAATTACCATTATTTTAGAGGAAGGGCGAGAGGCTTCATGAGAAGCTAAGTTGATTCCAGTGGGTCAAATGAGGTGGGTGAGACCTTGTTTAGCAGGAACAGAGGCTGTGTTTCTATTGCAGGGTAATGGAGACCAAACCAGAAGCAAGTAACTCTTGCTGGCAGCAGGACCAAGTGCAGCATCGGCAGCTTCCCTCCCCAGAGCCACCGAGGGCAGGCACACGAGCAGTGCTACTGTCATGTGTACATTTGTCTGTGTATTGGAAACCAGGCTGGTTTCGTGTTGGCAAACACGAAGGGATTTCAGCTTGAGACATTTCTCTGAGGTTTCTTGTGAGCTTTGTCCTCCAGGAAGCTCTCTGTGCGTGGATGTGGACATTTTGCTTCTGTCTCTGGCTTATATTTCCACTTCATTCATTCCATCCTGCCCCTCCTAACCCATCCTTGTGTTCTTTCATGACTGTAATGAATTAATGATTTTATGTAAATGTGGTGTTTGATGGACTGAGGAGGTGTGCCTTGGGACTTGTTTAAGCTATCACATAGGAAATGCATCATCTGCTTCATGTTTTCTGCAATTGCACTCGGTTTGATTTTTCCTTTATTCCTTTTCCCTCTTCTCTAATTCTTTTTCCCCTCAAAACAGTTCTTTAAGCATGTTTAGACCTTTTGCCTGGATTTAGAGGATTTAATTCTACTTTTCCATCTCTGTGCCCTACCCCCCTTATCTTCCACCCTAAACCTGAAGGGAAAAAGGCAACCATCCCTGCATTACGTACCCGGTTGCTATTCAGTTCCCGGGGGAGAGGCACTGAGAGCTAAATGCAAGGGCTGGAGGTCTGGGTCTCTGGTTAGATTCACTGAATGTCACTAATTAGAGCAGAGTAGCCACTTACATATTTATTCATGTTTCAGAACAGTTGGTGAATCAATTGAGTGAATGAACTGGGGCAGCTTTGGTTCTTCTTGTGTTGAATTTGCTGAAGGACCAACCCCCAAACCTTATATGCTTAACCCCCAACTCTGTTGAGGTTGGTTCTTTGTGCCTTGCTGGTATCGACCAGTATGGATGTAACAAAACTTCATTTCTGTGTGACTTTTAGCTGATGCTTTTTCCTCACCCCTGTCTTCTGCTGTTGAAAAGGAGCTGATTCCAGCCTCTGAAATACTTGCCAAAAATAAAAAAAATTATTCTGGTGAGAAGAAAACAGTGTTACCTTTAAGGCCATCCTCATCGTTCTTGATGGATTAATTTGCCTAAAGCTTAAATTAAAATCCTTGCAGGGCTTGAAATCAGGACAAGAGGCACTTGTGCTGGTGCACGAACAAACCAGCACAGAATAACCTTGCGGCACATGGTGGATTTTTTTAGACGGGTGCAGATGGATTTCCCCCATAAACACCTTGAAGTGTTGCCTTTCACCAAAATCCTGTCTGAATTTAGCTCCTAATTGATAATAGCTCATTTACGTGGTGGGAGCAGGCTGGTGACAGCCTCGCGGTCCCCCCTCGCTGGGAGATTTGCATTCCATCTGCTCTGGCTGTTGATTAGCAGCATGCCGGCTACATGAGCAGTGCTTCTGGATGCTGCGGTCATCTGTTGCGATAAAATTCTTCTGTGAGGGCACAGCCACAAAGCTCAAAGCACGGTGAGGGCAGCGAGGATAACCATTCTGGGGGCTGAGTTTGGCTGGAACGCGCCAAACTGGCTGGCTGCAGGTTTCCTGGAGCACGGCAAAACCTTTCCCAGCCTTGGTGGGCAAAACTCTGAGCTCCTCCCTGCTTCCTGCAGCTGCAGTTTGGAGTGCCTGTCTCTCCCATTCCGGTTGCATCGCCCACACTTCAAATTCGGATCAGCCTTTAATTTTACAGGTTTGGCAAATTAGAAGGTTTCGAGTCAAGCACAGCTTCGGAGTGGGCAGTGCCTCTTTAGCTGCTGCCTGGCAAAGTTGCTGTGTCCACAGCACGCGGGTTTCCTTGGGAAGATGTCCGTAGATGGTTTATTCAAGTTTATTGGAAGTACTGTTGTTCTGTCCGTTTTCACAGCTGATACTGCAACTGGGACTTAAATTTAGGCTTTTTGCCACTGTCACGAAGAGGGGTAAAATAGAATTAAATGTGGTGGCTCTGTAACCCGTCCTTTGAAATGTAAATAAGAAGTGACTTAGGAAGTTGGGCCATTGAGGTTTTTTACCCTCAGCATACTTCGAGTTTGTGTTTGGATGCAAAACCTTTCTGCTGGCAGTTACTTCTGCAATTTGTGTATTCCCTTCCCACCAGGTTTTGTTCGGGAAGTAATAGAAATTACTGAATGGTTCCTTTTGCCTTTTTATTTACCAAGTGCCAGCAGTGCTGTGCATTGAGCCTGGGGGAAATGGCGGGGGGGAAATCACATGCCTCTCAATCTTTCTTCTCATTTGGGGTGTAAAAATCCTTTTCAGAAGGATTCATTCCAGTTCCAGTCTGGCAGGGATGCTCCAAGAGGAGATACCCAGCCCATGTGGTGTGCTGTGCAAAATGAAAGAGATTAACTTGGAAAACAGACAAACAAACAAGTGCAGTCCTGGTCTCTGCTGCATTTTAATCTTAAACTAAAATTACCCCTGGAACACAGTAGCTCTGTTGAGGAGTTGAAGTGGGCATAGACTTCCAAATCAATCCCTTGGAAAGACTATCTTCTCTCCCCTTGAAGGAAGGACATTTGAACTGGAGCTTATTCCTTCCATGTACTTAAATCATAGCAAAGTGACATCTGAGGAATGCTGCTTTTGCTTGAATTGGATTTAAACAAGCCCTTCAAGTGCAGGGTTGAGAAGAAGGGAAGGCAAGGGATGCTACCTGAGCGTGTGTTTAGAAGAAAACAGCTCCAAACTCGTGGGGACTGGCACTGGAGAGCTTCTGCTTATCTTGAATTTACCACAGTGTCTCCGGGCACGCTTCAATCCATGTGTTTTAATTAATCCAGCAGGGTAGGGCTCAGCTGGGTGGCTGTGCACTGCGTGAGCAAGGAGAAACATAACCTTGGGTAGGCTTTGTAGTGTTGAGGAGAGGATCCTACAACATCTGTTGCTGTAATAATGTAAGAATTAAAGCAGAAGAATTACTGCCCTGAGTGGAGAAGCAGCTACCATAATGTTAATTTGCTGGTGTTTTAGCTAGAATTATATAATTTAAAAAGAAAAATATTGTTTTAAATTGTGCAAAGTGTTTAGGAAGATGCTGTTGTAAACATTTATGAGAACTAACAATCTGTTCTGCTCCTGAACGTGGTCTGACTGCAAGGCCCTCTGGTAAAATCTTGCACAGAGCCACTCTGGAGCCCTGTGTCATTTCTCTGAGATACCTCAGAAATGTATTTTTCTTCATCCGATAACTGCTTGCTTAATATCTTCTTGCAAACTGTTTGCCTTTACTAGCTAGTAAAATAAAAAAGGAAAAATGAATTTGAGTAGTGTTGGCTCCCTGGGGGGAAATGAAGCCATTGAGAGCACGTTTGAAGTAGGTTTGTCTCTGTACCATGTGCTCGCTGTACTCCATATAGGGAGCCTGTTGTTGGTTCTGCGTCATTTGTTTTGTCTTTCTAGTTGCTCTTAGTATTAATTGAAGTCTTTCCCAAGACACAGTTCTGTTAATCTTCCTTTTGTCATCTCCCTCCTCCTCCTGCCCCCAAGATCTCCAATGAACATGCTCTCCTGTGTCTGAAAAGAGCTCTAAAATACCATTGTTGTTGCTTCTTTAATGGTGATGGTCCATTTATTCACCTGTTTTGTTTTTTTCCCACCAGTGCTAGTGTTTCTAATTGTTTGCTTAGCATCTGAATTTTATATGTGCTGTAATTGTTATAAGGATGCAAATAGTTTCCTGGAGTGATGGGTATATGTCTCTTCACAGCTCCAATTATGCAAAATGTTTTCAATTAGCTGTAATTCCCTTCCCTGCCTGCCCTCAGACACACGGAGCTGAGCAGGGTCTCTCCAGGGACACCGGTGTGCTTTGCTGGGGCAGCCTTTCCCCTTCCACATCGCGTCCTGTCCCGGCAGCCTTAGCATCAGGGAGCACACGCTGCCACTCCTTTTGTTTTTCAAAAGTTAAAACGCTCTTAACCCCACCATTTCCCTGAAAGTTATCAGTATCTTGAAGGAGGAGGTACTCACTCCATCTTTAGAATCCCACAGTTTTGCCGTCAGCAATGGAAACAAACGGCCATCCTGGACTGCGGAGCTTTTCCTCGAGCTTTGCCCTTGCTGTGCAGAGCCGTCTAGTAGTAAAGTGCTTTTCACAGTCCCGGTGCCACCCAAAGGGGGTGCTTTGGTAGAGGGACTGATGGCTAAATGTGAGAGGGCTTTTCTGTGGTGTCTGCACAGAACGGTTAGTTGCCAAGAACCGACCAAAATGTTCCTGTAAGCCTTGAGGTGGTTCTGGCTCTGAGGTCACCACCTCCATGTCTGGTGGAAGGTGTCCCTGCCCATGGCAGAGGGGTTGGAACGAGATGGTCTTTCAGGTCCTTTCCAACCCAAACCATTCCATGATGATGATGTACAGTGAGGGAGGACAAGGAGAAGGCAGAGGAGTTTCCTGACAGAGTCGTTGTATGGAGGCTTTATTGAAGAAGAATTGTGGATGTGGATGTTGTTTGCTTAGGTAATGCAGAGGAGAGGTCCATGCTTTCTGCCTCGAATGGAAAAGGTTCCTGTGTTCAAAACGAAGCTAACTCCGGCTTGCCGGTGAATCACGGGCTTAGCTGCTGCAGGATGAAGTGACTGGGTTTAAATGCCTTCATCCCTCAAAAGAAATATTTGGAAGCCCTCTAAACTCTTCGTCTGCAGTTGGAGTATGCTTTTCTTCCTATTCTGCCTCTAAGTGACCTCACTGCTAATTTTAGGCCTTATCTTGGCCCCTAATTCTTACTCTCTGCCTGAGAGGATCCATCAGGGAACTGAGGAGGTTGAGACTCACCTTTTCCAGCCCATTGTTGTGTGTTTGCTGGGTGCAAGGACTCAAAGAAGAGCTTGAGTCCAAAGCAAGATTTTGTAAAATCTAATTTGATGCCTCTGCTTCTGTGTTACTCATCGATCAAGAAGGGTGGGTCCAGTGTATGGGTCCAGTGTTTGCAGCTATTTGAGCACTCCCCAAGAAAAGCGAGCTGGGCTTGGTCCTACAGCGTGCACACAGAGCTTGGACAGGGCATGGCTTTAATGCTGAAATATGGCATTTCTTAAAGCTCTCAGAGTGTGTGTCCTGCTGGTGGCCACCTGCAAGTCTTGGTGAAGAGCAGAGCTGCTTAGATTTCCCAGTCTCAGTCTGGGTGAGTGTGGCCAGGGCGAAGGGGCTGCTGGTGCAGCACAGGTGATCTGCTTTGTCAGGCTGCATTTGCAGGGATGGCTTTATCACTGGGAAAACGCTGATAGGATCTGGGCCTCTTGTTTCAGCATAAATTAGCACTTTTCTTGCTGCATTTGCTCATGCACAACCTGATTTTTGCCAGCAATTTGAAAAGAAAAATCAAATGTACATATACTCTGTAGAGTATATTTGGTGGAGGGAGAGAGGGAAAGAAAATGGGGAAGAAAGCACTGAAAGAACAAGACTTAAACTCTGTTTCAAGATGATTCTGTTCTGCATTTATCTTGTTCATCAGATGTGTGACAGTTCAAGTCTGTCATCAGGCCCAGCAGAAGACGTCTCTGAAGGATATCTGTGGGGGGGACAGTGGCCATCCTGTCCAAGAGTACTTTGATCAAGGCATTGCCCATTTCAAAGGTCCAGCTTGCATAACAAAACGTTGCTGCAATCCCTTGTGCCACGTCACAGCGAATTCTCAGTTTACTTTCTTTTCCAACTTATTTCTTCTTGTAAGCATTTTGCATTTTTACACCAAAACAAGTATTCGAGGGGGCTCTGAGCAACCTGCTCTAGTTGAAGGTGTCCCTGTTCATTGCAGGGGGGTTGGCCTAGGTGGCCTTTAAAGGTCCCTTCCAACACAAACCATTCTGCAATTCTGTGGTTTTTATTTCTATGCAAAATAGCTTAAAGCAGACTGAAACACCCCAAAAATGTTTGAACATCAGTTGTGCTGGAGTACACAGAATTAGTCAGTTTGCATCCAAGCTAGGGGTGGCTTTTCCCCATGAAGGAGTGGTGAGAGAGTTGGAGAAGGCAGGGCTGGAGGCACACGTGGTGCTGGAGCCTTGGCAGGAGGGGAGGTGCTGCTGAGAGAGAGGCCAAAGCTTGGATGCGTTCAATCTGTTTTAATTTAACAATCCAGACATTTCCTGTGTTCATATCAAGGGTATGGGCATGTGAGTCCAACTCCAGTGAGTTGTGCTGGCTCCTGCAGTGTCTCCTTGTCAGCTGAGCTGTGGGGTAATGCCTTGAGTCATCTCCCACCACAGGAGAGACGCGGGTCCAAGCAGGTGATGTGATACTCCAGTTAAATCAGTCTCGCAGGCCGCTGCTGCCAGAGGGGGAATTTCCCTCTCACCACCTCCTCCCTGCGTGCAAGGAGCTCTTTCAGAGGGCTAAACCACAGGAAACGACTTTATTGATCAGTTAGGTTTGTAATGCCTTTTAGTTTTAATGCTGGGTAGTTCTTTAAATACCAGATTAACTTCCTGAACTGGTTCACTGTGGTCTTGGGTGAGCAGCAGCACCAGAGCAAGGAAAAGGGCATCGTGTGTGTGTCTAAGAGAGGGCATAAAGGACAGCCCTAACTACTGCTGAAATTCCCCAGAACTCCTTCTCTGTGGGGTTTTCCTAGGAAAAACTTAGTACATACAAGACTTAAAAGTGCACTGTATCAACATTCCTTTAACTGACTGTAATCTCAGTTTTGTTTTAATTCTCCTCCTCTTTTTGGTTATGTCAGATGTTCTGACAGTTTTTGTGCGGTTTTAATGAGAAGATACTTGTTGCTGTTCAGTAAAATTCTGGAAGTAAAACTATGAAAGCTGGAGGCTCAATAAAAGGAGCATAAACAGTCATTTTATTATGAAGCTTTATTTCCTGACAGAAACTTTTATTTGCTTGATTAAAATATTCAAAATATCAAATTTACATCTTTCTTGATAAATAAGAATGCACATTAAAGAAGATTGTAAAGTTTCCTCCTCTTTCTCTTTCCATGCCACCTTCCACCTTCATTCAGGAGATGGAGCAGAGAAAGAGTATTTGTGGGTCTGAGGGTGAGGGATCTCTGCTGTATTCAGCACTATTTGAGTTTCCTTTGATTTCCTCTTGCTGCTGCATTTCCAGTCCCCGTTGTCTCCATGGGGTTCCAACATCTTCTCCCCATGGAAGTCCCCAGTGGTCCATCACCATTTTGGGAGCTGGCCCAGACCTCTGCAGCTTGGGCTGATCTTGCCCTGCCTTTCCTGGAGCAATATTTGTTCAAGTGTTGCTTGGCTAAAAGGTCGGGAGCCCTTGTCCTGTTAGTCAGCAGAGGGTTTGCTGAATCCACTGAGCCTTGCCAGGCTGAAGGGAGAGGTGGGGAAGTTGACTATAGAGAAAAAACGGAAGTTTGAACTCTGAGCACCTGATTTTATATCAGTAATTCTGGTCTTGGTTTCCCATGCTGCTGTGTGCTTTTCTTTTATATTTGTCTTTTTGATTTAAGGACCAAACTGGATCTTTGTTTCCGTCCATGTGTTTTAGCAGAAGGAGGACTTTTCAGACAGGTTTGTAGCTGCATAAAACACAGCCGTGCTTACTTACTTGAGGTCCATTCAGAGGGTCATAAAAGCATGAAGAGGTGCTGCGAAGTTTTTTATTTGGTGGCCCTGTCACTGATGAAAGGAGATGAAAGACCATCTTGGATGCAACTCTGCTCAGACAGAAGGCTGATGAGGAGGGAATGGGTGGCAGTGCTGAACTGCTGTCTCAGGTAGCATCAGCCAGAGGTGCAGGGGCCAGTTCAGATCTTGTCTGTAAGAAACAGGAATATCTCTGCTTTCCTCTCCACTTTCCCTGGTGTGTTATCTGTGGTATGGGTTTCTGTGCAACCGTAATTGCTGCTGTCTGGTCTTGTTTGGATGAAAAGCAGAACAGGAGGCAGCAGGTGAGCAGCTGGAGGAAGGTGCAGGTGCGATGTGTGAGCCGGGAACGTCCCGCTGGGAGCCTGGTAAGCCCCCAGAGCCCCAGGATCTCCGTTTGCTGCTTGTCACAACCCAGCATACGTGGCATGGGCAGGTTCTGGTGTGTACCAGCTGAGTAACTCAACCCTGGTGTTCTCCATTCTTTGTCCTGGAGTAAAGGTCAGTGTGGAATTTGACTCTCAGTTCCTGCTGACTGTCTTGCCTTCACCCTGGGGGGTGTGGCAGTATTTCTGGTCTAGCTTATTGGGAGACTTCTGCAAAAACACACATCAATCTTTACTTTCTCTCCTGAAAAGAGAGGAATTTCAAGGCGGTTGTTAACCAGGGAAAGCAGGTTTTGAGTGCTGTCCCTCAATGTCGCCTCGCATCCAGGTCTGTCATCCTGTATTATCAATATTTTTGTGGTAGGTTTTGAAATATTACTGGGCTTTTGTGCTGCTTTTCTTTTAATTTTTGATTTATTTTTTTTTTCTATCACGAGTTTCTGCCTAGCTGTCCTTCAAATCTGAGGTACCCCATAGCCTCAGTTTTATAATTCTGCTGGGAGCAGTGAATCTCCTCATGGTACAGACGTGAGCATTAGTGACTCCCCTGGAGCAGCTGGCACAGACCAGCACTGCCTGCCTTGCTTGCAGGAGGGCTGATTATGAGTGCTGGATGCTTCTTTAAAGACGAGCACCTGTAGGGCAGCTGTGCAGCCCTACTGCAGTCTCCTTTATAACCTGACACTTGAGCTGTCTTCTCACATCTGGCTACTGCACTGCCTGGTTTTTCTGCACCTGAAGTTCATGCCAGGACGCTGTCATTGCTTTAGAATCTGTGTTTACAGAGTCACAAATATAAATAATTTATAGTAGACACTTGGTTGGATGTCTAGCTTGTAGGCATGTTGTGGAGGCTGCTTTTTCTTTCCAGCTAAACAAACCATCTGTAGGAATCTGGCTGGTTTCCTTGTAAGATTTCCATGATACAGCCAAAAAAATAAGGAAGCAGGATTTTCACCAGTCTGAAAATCGTCGTTTCTAAAGGTATTTTGATATAGATTTTGTTCACTCTGGGTTAATTGGTAAAAACAACAAAATGGTGAACCAAAACCTGAGAGAACTTGCGTTGGTGACCTGCAAAAGTTCTTTCCCCCTCCATCCCCTGCCCACCCCTAAAACCTGCGTGTGCAGGCAATCCCAGCCTCATTTGCTACCTGAGTGAGCGGTCATTTTTTGTTGCTAGGTTTAAGACAATAATTTAATAACCAGATCTAATTTGGGCTAAAGGTTTCATTTAGTGGAGAGCTGACCAGCTCATCTGTGATGGCTCAGAAAAGCAGGCGTATCCTGCTTTGAATTTTCTTGACTTTTTTTAGTATCAGCTAGCTCATGAAGCTTCTTCCTTGGTGATTTTACAGTATTTTAATTCAAGGTCCACTTTTGGTCGATGGAGTGAATTCCATAAGAGGTGCACACCATTACATGTGCAGTTTGCAGCTCAGATGTTAGGGTGGAATAGCCTGAACACAAATGTTCCTTTATTTGCCAGCAGGGTTGGCTTCCTTCCTCTTCCTGCAGCAAGAATAAGTCGTAGGAAGAAATTTCTGTAGCTGTACTTACAGTACCTGAAAGTTTGTACAAGCAAATTTTATTTGCTACAAGATGGGACATAAAAGTGCATGGTGACTAATTAATTTACTGAAAGTTTCAGTGAATGATCCAATTTCCAGCTGAGCCAAGTGTGCCTTTCTGTTGTGAGAAAGGGAATTGCCTTGTGGAAAAAGCTTTCCTTCTGAAAAATACCCCAATAAACACGAGGATAACATATTAGAAGTATAAAGGAAATCTTTGTCCTTGCATTTATGGGCTCCACAGTTCGATTTTTTTACCTGCAGATTTCACTGTGCTGTGTAAAAAGGTTGAGGAAACTGCGATCTTGGTGCTGCAGATCTGTCAAGGGTGTGAGAGAATTGTGATGGTTGAGCAGACAGACAAAGCTGATGGGATTTTGGAGACACATACATGTTTTCATTGTAGTGACCCACTTTTTAGCTTTTTGAGTAGCAGTAGAAGTGCCTTTTTCTTCTTTTTTTTTCCCTAGTGTGCCATTGGGCCTAAAAGCATACGCAGTTACTGTCTTTATAGAAACAAGAAAACTGTATTTTAAATCTTGTTAATTTTTCATAACACAGTTCTCTTGTAGTCCTGGTTGAGTGCTGGGTACAGGGTGTGGGAAAATTAAAAAAATTAGTGCATCAAAGTGGTGCTGATGTTAAATTTGTGATCACCTGTTCAGTATTATTTGATGTGTTTAATGCCAATGTTGAGCTTGATTTTTATTTTTGTTTCACTGACTAAATTTCAGATCCCTCCTCATAAATCAAATTGCCTCCTCTCTAGCTGGGGTGTTGGAATAACGTTACTCAGATGAAGCTGTTTTGTGGCAAACAGAAGCTGATTCAGAGAAATACACCTGTACTGATCACATAACAAAGCTAATTAATCTTCTTTAATTACATGCCCTTTAAAATTCAGCGTGATAAAGAGTAGAGGAGTTATTAGAAAGGATTACTTTTAGATGGCACTGCTCTAACAAAGAAAACTTTTACTGGTGTGTTCTTTGAAGGGAGGGAGTGAGCAGAGCTGCCCAGGATGCTGACCATGTGCTTATATATTGCAGCTTCAGAAAATGAGAAATTAAATGAACAGTTGCGAGAACTGAGAAATGAGTGCTTGGGACAACTTAGGAATATAATTTGGATGTTAATTTTTCAACTTCAAGTTCTATTTTAGGTGTGCCAGCATCTGAGCTCTCTGTAGACCTGAAAATGTGGCATGGGGCAGGGGGGGAGTACCTCCAGATTGCTGCTGGTTTGGGCTTTGCAAGTAAAAGCAAGAGATTTGCAGGCTTCCTGTGTTTGTTTTTTTTTTACTTCAGGACAGGGAATCCATAGGAAGATGAGGTCGGGAAGCTGCAGTATTGATCAGACTGACTCCTTGGCAGCCTCGTTCGTGGCAGCTCCGCAGAGCTGAGGGTAAATGGAGTATTAAGGCTATAGAAAAGGAACAAAGGGAAGGTTAGGCCGGCCCTCCCTGGCAGCAGGAGCTGGATGCCTTTTAGAAGCAGCCCCTGTTGTCATGGAGCTGCCGAACCCAAGGCCGGGTTCTGGCACTCTGATTTTCTCATGGCAAAGCTCGTTGTCCTGTCCTAGCCTCGGCGGGGAAATAAATAAATAAAGGCAGCAGCCTTGGCAGCACTTGTCTATTATTGCAGCTCAGAGACTGAACTGCAGCGGGACCAAAGGGAAACCTTTTCTTCACTGAGATTCCTGATCTCCTTTTTTTTAAGGCTGGCATCTACCCTGGTCTGCAAAATATCTTTTATAAGGCGGCGTTTGACGTTTGGAGAAGGATTTTGAATAGTTTATATACAACTTGCTTTCCTCTGAGTCAGTGTTTTGAGGTTGAGATAGAGACCTGAATTCCTAATCTCAAGGGTTGTGGAAGGGCTTCCAGTTGGTAGTTGGTTTGTGTTCAAAGCCCATTTTCCTCTTCTAAACTTCAGATTGTGGTCAAACTGTTCAACACACTTAACTGCAATTTCTTGAACTGGTCAATAATTTACAAAACAGGATCTTTATAGTGATATTTGGCATTGATTATGTTAGTGTAATGCTATGTTGCTTTACTGAGCTTTTTAGTTATCTTAAAAGGCGCTATTTTGCTTGCATAGAAATATTCATGCTTGACTTTATGGACAAAAAGTATTTTCCATGCTTGAAGAGATTTTTTTTTTATCCTTTGTTAGTTCCAATTAGACTGAAGTTTAAAAACTTGCTTGGTGTTACTGTTACTTTGCGAATGTACTGAAACATAGCCACAGGAGATGGCAAAAGAGTTTGGTGTTTCCACAGCAGGAAAGCAGTGAGCCTCTGTGCTTTTATTTCTTTATTACCTAATTTTAAGTGCAGGAAATGGTGGTTCCCCCATGTCAGAAAGCATCTCTAGGTCAACTTTTATGCCAGACATGGGTAACCTCTTTGGGCTGGAGAATTCACCTTTCAGGCCCATCCTTAGGAGTCAGCTCTGGTTTGGTACATCCTGGTTACTATTATTTGAAAAGTTTCAGGC
This sequence comes from Machaerirhynchus nigripectus, assembly GCA_013397975.1. Taxonomy (NCBI): domain Eukaryota; kingdom Metazoa; phylum Chordata; class Aves; order Passeriformes; family Dicruridae; genus Machaerirhynchus; species Machaerirhynchus nigripectus. The sequence goes on along the minus strand of VZRQ01004838.1, from coordinate 287,810 downwards.
AGCTAGTGAATAAAATCTCTGCATTTTAAGTATTGCACAGCGATTTCTGCTGCTTCACCCCGTTTGTGCTTTGCTGTGGGGTCAAGGGTTCAGAAGTCCTGGAGGCAAGTTCAGATCAGCCTTACTGGGAGGGCCCCGGGCTGGGATGTTGCAGCTGCTGCGACTCTGCTGTTGGGAGTCACCAGGCCTGGAGCAGAGTTATTTTCTGTCCCTGTGGTGTTCGGGCTGCCCGCGAGGAGGGATCCGTGTGGGATGCTCATTCTTGGTCCAGAGCCCTCGAGCAGGGCTGGAATGACACCTCGGGGCTGCTGCGGTTCTCCTTCAGCAAAGAGGAGCCCAAGCCCTGTCATTCCAGGGTTTGGTTGCTCCAGGGAGGGAGCCCTCATCCTCGGGAGTAGCCGCAGAGCTGCAAGTATAATGACTGGATAAGAAAGGAACCCTGGGAGCCAAAACTTGGAGTTTGGAACAGGCTTTGAAGTCCTTGAGAATTCTTCTCTACAAGCCCTTGGGTGGTGGAGTTGTAAACACCAGGCATCTGTGCAGAACTGGTTATTTTCTCTCTGTTTACTCCTTAAAGCATCATCAAACTCCAAAAGAAGACAGACTTCTTCCAAGGTTGCCCCTGCACTGCAGTTTTGTGTTGTGTTCTTTACTCTTTCCATAGCATCCCTTAAAAATGGTACTGAGGTGTGTGTAGGTCTGTGGTGCTTAATATCAGAGCACAGACCAAAAAAAATCAGAAAAATCTAAATGTTGAAATTTTATATTTAAATATTCTCTTGAGGTTGGTTTTACCTAGAAATTAATCCTAAAAGGAAAAGATTTCTTGATTGTGACAGTCCCAGATATGTATCTGATAGTGAATGAAACTTCTGTGTAGTCATTTGTCTTCTCAATTTAATAATGTGTATTTCAACGCCTGTTTGAATCTGGTAGCATCAGCATCCCTGGAAGTGTTCAAAAACCATGTGGATGTATTGCTTGGGGACATGGTTTAGTGGTGGGCTTGGCAGGGCTGGGTTGGTGATTGGCTTCAGTCATCTTAATCCAACCTTCAGCAATTCCGTGGTTCTGTGGCCTGTTTCTCAACGTTATTGAGACCGTAATAAAGTCTTAATTTTCCTGTTTGTTTTAGCACTAACCCTTGCAATCTGTGAGAGTGCATGAAGATTCAGGGGCTGTAACTATGGGAGGGCATGAAGAGCCTGCTTTGCTTCAGCATTAGGAACATTTGGTTTTTGACAGTACTGAAATTGGTAATTATAGCCTGTCTTGATTTTTTGGTTTTTTTTTTGCTCATTAAACTAATTTCTTAATTACTAGAAAATGCATTCTGTCTTTGAGATTCTGCACAGTATTTTTTATAACAACAAGGTGACAGAATTGCTGCTTTAATTTCAAGTTTTGACTTTAATTATGGAATTGTATGTAGCGCTTGCAAAAGAATTAAAACTCTCCCAGAGCAGTGGGGCGAAGGAGAGTTGTGGCTCTGATCACAATCACCATAATTTAGGCCTTTTCCTTTCAACTTTGCTTATGAGAGAAAGTTTTTATTTTCCAGGAGGGAAGCATCCACTCAGTTTTCTGTATGGATTTCTGTGTGGATTTTAGTTTGCTGTGATGCTGGGTTTGTGTTTGAAGGATTACCCTGACGAGAAGGTGGGAGTGGTGGCTGAAGTCAGTGAGTCCCCTGGAAGATCAGGTGAAGGCTTCGTTTAAAAACCTGAATACAAATGTTTGCTAAGCTGGAGCGAGCGCTTCTGGTCAGCTTTGGTCTTCAAGCACAGGCTGGGTTAGGCAGTGAAAATGGACCTTGTGAGGTCTGGAATGGCACTTGAAGGATCACAAAAGGTGATGGGAGCTTTGGCCAGGGTGCTGTAATGCTGATAGGAGTGTGTCCCTCTCTGTCTTGGTGCAATTCCTTCTACAAGCAAATATGTGCTCCCTCGAGCCCTTTGGACTCAGTTGTTCTCCTTTCTCTGCAGGACAAAGAGAGTGGATTGATGCTGAAGAACTATTTCCGTGGCAGCCACTTGTAAAATAGTTCCTGTGTTCCTCTGTTAACAACTTCTTTGGTTTTCTGTTTTGTTTCGTAGACACAGACGAGGACACGGTGAAAAGATGTTTTGCCACGTTTGAAGAGAAATTCTTCCAAACCTGTGAGAAAGAACTTGCCAAAATCAACATTTTCTATTCAGGTAAGGTGCTTATTTGTGTGTATTTGTGGAAAATTCAACAACAGAAAAAGAGCCTGAAGGTCCCAAACTTTCAGGATAACCACAGTGGTGGTGCAGGTCTACCATCAGGTAATTAGAGGGCGGGTTTGTTTGGAAAACTGCTCTGGTTTAAGCATGGATGTGGAGCTAAACCCTGGTATTTGGGTGGAGGGAGAATCAGTGGCAGGTTATTTCATTTCTTTGAACTTTACAGAGATTCCCTTAAAACTAAAGGGCACATTCTTTCAGCTTATCCATGCTGACAGCCTCCTGGACATGTTTTAGGTGTGCTGAGCTTCCTAGCTGGCGTTTCCTGAGCTTCTGCAGGAATAGCCCTCATGGGCTTGCCTGTGTATGGCAGCTTGATCATCCCGAGGGATCCAACAAGCTTTTACACACCAAACTCTTACTGAAACCCCTGCAGCTTTCCTGGAGTACGTCCTCCAGCAGCAACTGCCACGGGCTGTGTATTTTGGGTAAAAATGCTGTGATGGTAGGAGTGGGGATGTCTAGGTGTCTTATAGCAAGTGCTGTTGTTTGTCTTCTTTGAGAAGGTTGCCTTCCCATCCTGTGTTTTGAAAACAACTTTAGAACGGGTTAATTGGAAATTGACCCTGTAAAATTGCCACAAAAGGCTCGGTGTGCTCTGGCTCCTCCTGCCATTACTCTTCAGATGATTTTCAGCCTCTTTTGGGTGAGGTTTAAAATGGGGTTTAAACCCATTTTTAAATGCATTTAAATGTAGATACAGCAATGCATTGGCTTCTATACCTCCTCATAACATGTTGATTTATTAACTTAGGGCTATAAACAGGATTTGCAGCACAATATGGTAGCCTCTTCTGGTTCTGATTTTAATCTGGTAACAAAGACACAGCTGAATTGTGCAAAATATTTTCATAACCATTGGGTGATGACTTTATTGCTGGCTCTTTTACTGCCAGCCAGGATCTGGGTTGTGAACATGAGGATAGCTGAAAGCATGATAGATGCAGTGGCTGAGCACGGCAGCTTCCCTCAGTTCAGCTTCCATCTAGGGAAGTGAATCTCCTTTGGGCTGGCTGTGCTTGCAATCCCAGCTCCCAGGAGCAGCGGGAGTGTCAGGACAAGAGGCAGTTTTTAGGTAGAATTGGTATTTTTTTATTAGGTCAGCTGGGTTTTACACTTCCTAGGCAAGCAGTTCATACACACCTAACTCAGAGCAGTGCTCTGTGTTGTTTCCCAGGGAGATCTGGTGTTTCTACCCCAGATCTGAGGTTTTTATGCTCAGAAACTTCCTTTCTGAGCCGTATCAGATCCTGTGCACTGCGAGCTAGACTCTGTGCAGGAAGTTCTGTCAATTTAGATGCACAATACAGATTATAATTTTCCCTAATGAGGACCTGCTGCCACACGTGCACCCACATGTACGCACCCATTCCAGCGTCGTTTAAAATGGCATTAATAATATAGGGTAGGGTGTTTTTTTTCCTAGCTAGCTGTCATTTCAAAAAGTTCCAGGAGAGAATACGTGTAATTTGAAAATCTCCTGTGATAAAATTAAAATAAGTCTTTTATTTGCAGAGGAGCGACGTGACTTTCATAGGATGGAAACCCGTTATTAGGGTTATTAGCATTGAGCTACAGCTAGAAATGTTCCATCAGTGGTTCCTATCCGTGGTGCTGTCAGAAATTTGTCACGTCGGACCCTATTGTAACTCCAGGCATGTGTTGGCTTGGATTATGACCTGGCACATCCTGTTTTTTATAGGTTTATTATACAGCATATTACACCCCTGTCTTTACCATAGTAAATATTGCTCATTTTCAAGAAAGTCAAGTTTTCTGTTGATCTCTGCTTTGTTTCCTCGTTGTCTTTCCCTGGGCTGAAGGATCCTCAGTGAGCATCACCCAGGACTGCCACAGCACAAGCAACCTCATCCTGCTGGGATGGGCAGCTCCCCGAGCCCAGTTCCTCCACGGAGCCCTCGGAGCTGGAGGGACTGCTGTGAAATGCCTTTCTTTGCCCTTCCCTGCGTGCTGCCAGCAAACATTGCCTTCGTTCCCCAGACCATTATCCCCGCTCAGTGGAAAGGAAAACTACCATTAACTAAATCAGATTTGATAAACAGTTTTCCATTTCTTGACTATGCTCAGGAAGATCTATCCCCAAGTGAAGGAAAAAAGAACTGCAGTAAAATTTTCAGATGGTTCCAGCAGAGGAATGGCTAAAGTTTTATCTGTGGTCAATTTTGGTTTGTGTTTGGGATTTTCTAGATGGCAGGTTTGTTATACTTTAGAGCAACATCATCAGGATTTGGCTAAACAGTAGCCAACAACATTTTCGTGGTTAATTTAGGAATGGTTTTGTTATTTGTAGGAAACCCTGGCTTTAAATTGGGAAGCAAAATATTGAACGTAATGGGGAAGGGGAGGGGAAGGNAAGGGGTTAAAAGGGCCTGCCTAAAATGCCCTGAGCTGGGTAGCTGGCAGGAGGTGTGCAGGCTGTTGGATTACCTCCTGTCTGGTGAAACAGGCTCTGATCACAGCCATGCCCATGTGAACTGGAACTTGGGGGGAAGTGTTAGTGGCTCCTCAGTGTAACAGTCTTTTTTGCATCACCCTGATGTGTGAGCTTTTGTATAAACTTGGAAAAGGAAGTAAAAAATCAATCTGGATTTGTGTAGTTGAGGTGATAACTCTTCAGACTCTTTTAGTCAGGATCTAGCAGTATTTTTTGGGCAAAGCTGCTGCTTGATGGCAAGCACTTTTGTTGAAGTCTGCCTCTCTTGGATTTCTCGTTAGTCTTTGCCATGAAATTACACTTGAGCTGAGGGCTTGGTGGGCATCAGGTCATGCAAAATGCTGCAACACAACAAGAGTGGTTCCAGTTTCTAAGCTTTTTTTCTGACTTGACTGACATATTTTTAAAGTCACTTTTCAGAGTGTTAAATTAGTGGTGGATAGTACTAAATTAGTGATAGTGGTATATGACTTTTCAATTCTTTTGGAGAATTCCGCAAACTGAGAAATTAATTTCTATTCTGCTCTGCTGTTTCCTGAGCAACTCCCAAGGAGGTTTTCAGAACAGCAGCACACGTTTTGTTTTGTTTTGCTGCTGCGTTGAGTCTCGATGGTAAAAACAAATCATACTTTAATAAGATGAAATGATTTGTGGACAGAATAACTGGAGTCAGTGCAGGAGGGAGAAGGTGGTGACAGGATGGCCGTTTCTCAGGAGTGGCATTTGTTATGGATATCTGCAGTCATAAATATTTCAAGGCATTGTATTTTCTTTAAATATTGTATTAGGCTGAGGCATTTTAAGATTTTTCTGGACGCAGGGACAATGGAACAGTGCTTTCATTTCAAAATACAAGTTTAAACTCTTCCATATCTACTGATTTGATCTAAAAGAAATCTCAGTGTATCACAGATGGTTTAATAGATGCTTTCAATATAGAGAGTATGAGCTTGATTTATATGAAGGCTTTTGATTTGAACAGATATCTGTTACTTGTTCCCGAGGGAGTTCCCCTCGTGGGGAGGGATGATTGTTTTTGCAGCCTGATCTTGTTGTGGTGAATATTATGTGGTTGTAGGCTGTGGGCAGACAGTTCTCACTGTGGGCTGCATTGCCTCTGTTTGGTGGAGTTCTTGCAGCCGTGGAACTTGTCACAGAGGAGCTGCCCTTTCCTGCATTTTAAGTCTTCTTCCTTTATTAAAGTTTATAAGCAAGAAAGTCAGAGTTTCAGGCTCCTCTGTCCTTGATTTCCTATATTGATCCCCATTTTCTGTTTGGAAAGGTGTTCTCCTTCTGGCAAATACCTTATGCAGAGCACTGTAAAATTATTTATAGTTTTGCTCTTAAAATTAAGCAGAATTGAGTAAGACAAAGGAAAAGGAAGGGTAAATCTTACATCTGAGCGGGGAGCAATTGAGACTTACCAGTGAATTGTTATGTAAGATACTAATGAAGAGAATTAAATTGACATCCAGGAGGCTGCTGGGCAGAGCTCTGGGTAGTAGAGGGACCTTGTGGCTCTGTGGTTTCTGGTGCAGTGCTGGGTGCCCTGCTGGGTGGAGGTGGCTCCAGCTCCAGCCCTGTGAGCCTGGTCAGCATCTTCCTGGCCAACACCAACACCCGTGGTCTGTGACCCTGCTTATCACCAGAGATGCCAAAGCTGTGACTGAGGCTTAGCAGGGGAAAAAAAAGCCTGGAAGGAACCAGTTGTACAGAACAAAGAGAACGATAACGGTCTTAGCCAAGCTGGTTTTAGCCTTAAAAGATTGTTATTTGGCCAAAGATATTATTTTCTGAGAGTACATAAAGCAGCGTGTTTAAAGGAACACCTTCTTCATACTTGAGGTGTGAGGGAGAGAGACAGGCTTGTTCTGAAAACACATCAGAATGATATTTAAGTGCGGGCTGACGGCCTCTTTAACCAGTAAATAACGAGGCAATGCTTCTAAAGTGAGGAAAAGAGGGATAAATGATTCCAGCGGATCATGTGCAGCAGCCAGCAGTGTTGTAACTCCTGATCAAAGCAGAGCTGTGTTTGTCTGTCACCGGGAGCTTGGCAGAGGGGCCGTGCTGCTCTCTGAGCAACAAAATTCAGTGTCACATTTGAAGTGTGGGGTTTGTCTTCTTTGATTTCCCTCCTGTCACATGAAAAGATAGTAAACACGTAGTCAGTAGTGGGTGCACAGATCTGAAAAACGCTTTGCTTACTCACTGTCATGTTTCATAATATTGTCTAACAGGATTGTTCCCTAATGCTTCTTGTGCACTCGGTTTATTTGGGAAAGAGGAGCAGCTTTTGGCTTGTGCTCAGAGCAGCCGTGTGGTCGGTGCTTTGGCACGTGGGTGAGCCCCTGTCTGCCTGCAGCACTGCAGGGACGCCTGCCCCGCTGTCCTTGTGCTGGTTTGCTGTCCCCAGGTACAGGCTGGGCCTCCTCCGTCCCCAACACGTGTTTTTGTGGTGCTGGACAGAGCAGCCTCTAGAAATCAAAGCTGGGATGGAAGCTGAGAGGTCGCAGTCCCTGGCTAATGCTGCTTTAGTCTGTGCTGAAGGGACAGCCCCTTGGTTTTTGACCATATAAAATTCTTTTTTTCTTGAGAACTTGTGTGTTTTATGTCGGTTTAATGAGAAGAGCTTCCTCCTCTACTCAGCCCTTGTGAGACCACATCTGGAGTTCTGCATCCAGATCCAGGGCTCACAGCACGAGAAGGACATGGACCTGTTAGAGTGGGTCCGGAGGACTGGAGCACCTCTGCTTAGAGACAGGCTGAGAGAGCTGGGGGTGTTCAGCCTGGAGAAGGCTCCAGGGAGACCTTAGAGCCCCTTCCTGTGCCTAAAGGGGCTCAAGAGAGATGGAGAGGCACTTGGAATGAGGGCCTGGAGAGACAGGACAAGGGGGAATGGATTCAAACTGACAGAGGGCAGGTTTGAATTAAATATTCGGAAAAAAATCTTTATTGTGAGGGTGGTGAGGCCCTGGCACAGGTTGCCCAGAGAAGCTGTGGCTGCTCCATCCCTGGAAGTGTTCAAGGCCAGGCTGGATGGGGAACAGCTGGTCCCTGCCCGTGGCAAGGGGTTTGGAACTTGACGGTCTTTAAGGTCCCTTCCAACCCAAACCAGTCTGTGATTCTATCCCGCGGAAAGAGGAACAGGCAGAGCTGTTGAGCCCAGCGCGTGGTGGGGGAAGGCCGCTCACTGGCGCACCATCTGGGGAGCAGGTGCAGCGTTTCAGGGCCCGGTGACCGCCTGTGACCCTCCCAGGTGACTGTCCCTCTCCCTGCCCGCAGAGAAGCTCGCGGAGGCGCAGCGCAGGTTCACGACGCTCCGGACCGAGCTGCAGTCCACCTTGGACGCGCAGAAGGAGGCCAGCGGGGCCTCCACGCTGCAGCGGCGCAGAAAGCCCGTCTTCCACCTGTCCCACGAGGAGCGAGTGCAGCACAGGAACATCAGAGACCTGAAACTGGCCTTCAGCGAGCTCTACCTCAGCCTCATCCTGCTGCAGAACTACCAGGTACCTGCGAGCAGCGGCGCTCGCACAGAGCCCTGTCGGAAGCGGCTCGGGGCCTCGTGTGCCCTCGCGTTGCCTCACGCCGTTTTTCATTTATTTCTGCCTTTTTTGGGGGGCCCCTAAGCGCTTGTAAAGAAAAGGCAGGCGCCTAGCAGCTGGCAGTGTACGTCTGGTTGCTTTTTATCGAGCTCCAAGTGCTAAGCTGACCTGCAGAAGGACTTTCCTTCCTCCTTTTCTGGGCTGGCTGACCCCAGCAGCTTTGTCCAGGCAGGACCTCTTCCTTCTGTGGTGTGTTGTTCTATGCAGGGCTGCAGTGGGCAGGTTGGGGAAGAAGCTCTTTTATCTAAGAGTTGTCATGAAACTTGAAATCCTAATGTACTGTTTCCTCTGGGCGTTACCATGGTAGTGGCTGTGACCTTGCTGTATCAGAATTTCTTGCTAAAACATCCATTTAAAAAAAAATATTTTGATTTCTGCAGGATACAGGCTCATTTGCCTTGAGGTATGAAAACAAACGAATCTTTAGTTGTGCTTGGATTTTTGGCCTCGTAAATACTGCAGACGCTGATCTTGTTCCAAAAATTTTGAAATAAAAATCTGAAACTGTTAATATATTTTTGGCTGGGTTACCTCTTCTGGAGTTAAATGCTCTGAAATGCTTTTGAGTGTTGTACTGTGAGGGGTTTTAGCTTGTTAAATAAGAATGCTGGAGCTTAAATTGACTATGTCTGTATTTAGATCTTTGCCAGATCTTTACTGGAGAATTTTACTTAACAAAATTCACAGTAAGAATAAATTGAATGCCACTCTGCTGTACGGACAAAACTTAGTCTCCCAAAATTCTGAGTAATTGCACCTCTCCTGCAGTGATGTTATCTTTGAGCATGTGTCTGGAAACAATGAGTTTCTTAATAAAGCTCTTTAACTATTAGTGATATTTCCTAGTTCAAATTCTTGGGAAAGGTGGAGTATCTGTATCTTTTTAGAAATGGAGTGAAGCGGCATCACCTGCTGTGATTTCTTCACTTACATTTATTTTCTTTTTTAAAAGAAGACAGCTGTATTTTAATTACAAAAAATCGATTCTGAGGCTTGATGAAGAATTTAAATAGGGGATGATGGGGGTCACTCCTTTGGGAAATCTTTTCCCGCTGTTCCCCAGTGAAGAAAGGCATGTTGCACACTGATATTTTTGCTCTTTGCTACCACGAGTCCAGACCCACTGTAAGCCTACTAAATATTGATCTAAACCCCATCTGGTTTTGATGGCTTTCACACTTTGTAGAGGCAGCAGAGCTGCTTTCTGCAACGTGACTCCAGAGAGAGAATGAGAAAAATTCCTTCAAATTGGTCCTGGAGTTGAGGACAAGGAACACAAGCACGAAAACAGACGTAAAGCTAAATCCCAGAGTAGTGCTGTTGTTAATCACTCTTGAGCTTAGAATATAACAACGAGGAATATTCCAGCTCTCGCAGTTTTGGAGAGAAGAAAAACAATAACCTGGTGGGAGGATGATGTAGCTGAGCCCTTCACGGAGGAGATAAAGCAAAGTCAACGGCAGCATTATAAATATCAAACTGGCTTTGATGAAATGCTGACGCCTTGAGTTGGGGTCCTGAGGAAGGAGAAGCCACCTGCAGCAAATTCCTCAGTCTCTTAGGGCTGAACAAGAGCACAAGTTCCATGCACTCATTCCTGAGGTGCACAAACCAAACGTCAAGTGAAACTATAAGCAGCCTCCAGGCCAGCTCTTACATGTTTAACTTACCAGTGATTAAACTTCTGATAAAATCAATTTATTGTTAACAGCAATGTATTATTCTAGAGTGTGTACATACATAAAAAATCAATTTATTTGAAATGCCGTGTTTCAGGACAAACAAATGCTGAGAAATTAAGCATGTAATATTTAGTTACTTATTGTGTATATAATATAGTGCATTTATTGGGTGAATAATAGAGGCTGAACCAGTTTTATTACATTGCCTTCCTGGTTCATTTCCTAATATATACAAAGCATGTATTTTTGAGCAAAGATTTTTGAGTCCAATGTTTGGTTCTACTTGATGTTGCATTATAATATTGTCTAAGTTGCACTGTTTATTGTTTGTGGAGGGTTTTTTTCCCACAAAATGCAGCAGGAATGGAGGTCAGGCTTGGAGAAGGCCCCTTGCCAAATAAAAGTAGCAAGAATAGCAAAATATGAGTCTGCATAAATGATGTTTGTTCTGTTCCACAGTCCCATCCCTGCCTGTTCCTTGTCAGAAGCGCCACAGTCACCAACTGTGCTTTTGTTGTGCACTTTGGGGTTGCAGAATTTTTACAGCCAGAGGATGAAATGCTGCTGGAGAGGTTTTAGGGTGTCTGGTATAAACATATCCCATCCAGCCAAGGAATGCCAGAGTTAGGCTGGGATTGCGCCCATGGCAGGTGAAGGGATGTTAGGTCAGGCCACAGAAAGGTCTCGGTCCAAAATCATCCTTGTGTTGCACTTTTCATGTGAAATCACTGCTCTCCTTGGGGTGGAATGCTGGCTTTTCCAATAGAAAGTAATCAAAGTCTCTTGTCTGCAATAAGGCAGGTCATTAATGCTTTGGCTTCCTGCTCCTGTCTCCCCAGCCTCATTTCCCACCTATATGGGAGAGGTCTGGCATTAAATCACTCTAAGCATAATTACCTTGAAAATAATTTCAGTGAGTAGTTGGTACCTCTCCCCAGGGCATTGGATTTTGCTGTTTTCTCTGGCTTGCTTTCCAAGCTGCTCCCTAAGCTTTTTCCAGAAATGAGCCTTGCCATGGTCTCTCTGTGTTTCTGCTGTTGCTTGAATGAATTATTGAGTTTTGTAAGTGGCACTTCCTGCACAATGAAATGCAGGATTGCAAATACATCGTGCCACAGCAACTGCTGCCGTGTGATGAGCTTTGCCTGTCTCAGGTACTGGGCATGGGGCTTGAATCAGGGTTCATCTACAACTTGGAAATCAGCAGTTGATTCTTGTTTTAAGCACTGTGTGCTTGTCTCCACACACTGGAGAGTTGCATCTCCCACACCTGCAGGCCTAAGCTGGTTTGGCAGTCACTGTGCAACATGCTCCGTGAAAAAAAGTGCTGCTGTGGGGATGCACTTGTCCGGATTTAATCTGCAGCACTGACAACTTTCATACAAAGATTTCCTTTCTATAATGAATTTAACTGGAGAACTTGATTTGAAAGCAGTGTAAAGTTTAAATAAGTCACTAGCTTAGATTTTTCAGAACCCCTTAAGGATTCTTTGTCTTCAAGGTAGCATTAGGTCACTCCTTGCATAAAGGAGGAAGGTGGAAGTGATCTGCCTTCTCAGGGAATAAAAAGGTTTAGGTAGCCACCTTTTTATGCTCTTGAGTCCCACATTTTTTATTTTCTTTGCAAGGATTATATATTACTTATAATAAAGTAGTAACTCAGGAACTTCCTGACAATAGACACAATCATTTTGATTCTTATTAATGATTTCTTTCTCATTAGCACTGGAGAGAGACTCATTTCTCTTTCTTGGGAGGTGGCTGGGGTTAATTGTCTTTTCCCTTGTCTGCAGAACCTGAACTTCACCGGCTTCCGCAAGATCCTGAAGAAGCATGACAAGAACCTGGAGACAGCGCGGGGGGCGGAGTGGAGGGTGGCCGAGGTGGAGGTGGCTCCCTTCTACACCTGCAAGAAGATCAACCAGCTTATCTCCGAAACAGAGGTGAAGAGGCTGGCCTGGGCACCGCTCCTCTTGTAGCTAGCAAAAAGTGGGGTTTTGGTCACTGCTGGTTTCTGGAAGTGTTCAAGCCCAGGCTGGGTGGAGCTCTCAGCAAGCCTGTTTCTAGTGGAATGTGCCCCTGCCTATGACAGGGGTTGGAACAAGATCTTTACGTCCCTTCCAGCCCAAACTATTCTATGACACTGTAATTCCTATAGTGTTGTGCCCTCTCTTTGCCTTGTATTTACCACCAAGATGGCTAATAATTGATTTTGAAGTGCACTGATTGCTGGCACCGCTTACATAAATTTGGGTATGTTCTCTTCAGCTGGTAACTTTTCCCTTGGAAAAGCCTCGTGCAGCCTTAACTTCTGCTGTGCAGGAACTTGGTGCAGCATGGTGAGCTTTTGATGTCTTTGTATTAAAAGAATATGGGGCCAGGGCTCACCTGTAATGTGGAAACCAACCTTTGTTTTTGGTCTTAGTGCATTACCACGTGCTTATCACTCAGATGGACTCGAGCAGCATGTATCTTTGTCTCCTTAGGAAGTGGTGACCAACGAGTTGGAGGATGGAGACAGACAGAAGGCAATGAAACGTTTGCGTGTTCCACCCTTAGGAGCAGCTCAGGTGAGAGATGAGGGCTGTGGAGCGAAGCTGCTTCTCCAACTTGTCAGGCTGCCAGATCAGATTCAACGTCTGAGCAAAACAGTGGAAATAATTGGTGTGAGCGTGCGTGGGGCATGGCCACATAATCTGCTTTAGTTCCGGAAGGTTTGGAAATAGGTTACTACTCCTAACGCATGCAGACAAGGTAATGAAGGCAGGAGATAAGTGGTAAAAGGAAATTTGTGCTAATAAAAGCATATGCTTAGTGTTTGTGTGGTCTGGAATATTTTTCAGGGGGCCCTGAGATGCCCAAGCTCTGTTTCAACACAGCAAGAACATTACACAGCATTTTCACTTTAAAAAACCACACTTCAAGAGCACGTGTGCAGTCAGGGATCATGACCTTGTATTTCTGATTTTAAGTTTGCTCTGCAAACTAATCTGACTTTGCTGATAACCTGTTTACCTCACCTTAATTCTGCCACGGCTTTGTTCACAGCCTGTACCAGCCTGGACTACCTTCAGGGTTGGATTGTTCTGCGGGTTGTTCATCGCACTGAATGTCACTGTCATACTTTCAGGTGGGTATCCTGCCATGCCTCAGGTTGGGTGTATTCTCATCACTTAGGGCCTGGACCTGGATGGTCTGGCTTAAATCAGAGTGGTATCACATTGGTGTGTATTACTTGTTCTGCTCAGCAGTAGGCCGTGGCTTTTCTCATGTTTAGATATGTGAATTTTGAACACAAAAATCCTTCTCTCCTGATTTCCTCCTTACTTTTGGAAGATATTCTGAGGCTTCAATATCAATGTGTAAAAAGAGGTTTTTGTTATCCTTCTGTGAACACACAGCCCTTGCCCACCTTGAGACAGGTGCTTGTAGCACTTGAGTGTTGCATGGTATGGACTCCCCAAAGAGAAGGCTACCAGACACAGAGCCACGTGACACTCGGGATGGAAATCGGGAACTCATGTGGCAATTCCCAACATTTTGATGCCTGGAGTCTGTTAGTTGAATTAATTGACTTTTTCTTATTGGCAGAGGTTGACAAGATTGTTTAAAATAAACGATTGCATCTCTCAGGCCCTTGCTTTATTCTGCTTTGTGCCTTCCGAGTTTGGCCCGTGATTAGAGTTGGAGCCACGTTGGTGCTGCAGATCCAGACACTGAGCTCAATCACAAGCGGCTTTGCTAATTGTGTGTGTGATTTCTGTAGTGTTGTAACTTGCTTAAGCAGTACAAAGGAAAAGGCTTAACGAATCAACTTACGAGCTCTTGCATTAGGGAAAGCCCGTGTCTGTGTTTTTATGACTTAAAAGAATTTTTAATCGGATGTTTCTGTAATTGGATCCAGCCATCTCTTGGGATAAAATGCCTCTGTTTGAGGAGCTCTTTGCAGAGCTTCCCGTTTGGTCTTCCCATGGCAGAGGCATGAAGTTGACCCATCTGCAAGAAGGGGCTGTTTAATGTGTAGAAACTGTTCTTTATTCATCGTTTCTGTTACTTAAATGTTTGATCTCAGTGTGAGATGCAAATATGACCAAAGTTGTGTTTGCTTTCCCTCTCGGTGCTAAGAATGAAAAAGTGATGCAGTTGTGAGAAGGAATTCATAAAAATGATTGTATCTCCAAAGCAGTTTTACTAACCCAGTGTGGGTAACAGGTGTGTTGTGTCAGCAGGCACGATCTGATAGCTGAACATTACTGCAGATACTGGGCAAAAACCTGGGCTCCGAGTGCAAAGTGTCTGTTTTTACCTGGCTCATACTTTGCTGCCCTCTCGGCTGCTTTTGCCAAATTGTTTCTGTGATTTGATCAGCTGAGGTGGGATTTTAGTGTTCTGCGTGGAGAATTTGTGAAACAGCACCAGAACATGGCTCTGGCAGTAACACGGTGCTCCACTGCCTGATTTGAGACCTGGAGCAGCAGCATTTTACAGGGATGAGTTCGTCATCACTTGGGGTCTGTCAAAGGCTGCAGAGCTACAGGGGGATCCCAGGAGGGTGCCACCCTAGAGAGGGCACGTTTTGAGGCTTCGCTGTGTCTGTATGGGCTGCCCTAGGTGCCAAGCTAGTGTGTGAGGCTGGAATGTCACAGAAATGTGCATTTGCTTTATTAACCAGAAACCTGCAGGGTTTGGGCAAAATCTCAGGCCCTTGCTGCAGACCTGCTCTTGTTTGAGATGTAGGCTACCACTGGACATGGCACCAGGGATATTTTCACTTCTCAGTCAGTATTTTTGGCCCTACTCTGCCCTGTTTGGAGTTTGGACCAGATGACCCACTGTGGTTCCTTCCAAATGTACCCATTTGGTGATTTCCGTTGGTTTTCAGGTAAAAATTTGAAAATCTGCTTTTACAGTTCCACACTTAAGACAAATTTCTTTCAGCTTCTTTGGGGGTGTGTCATATCTGCCCAAAAGTTGACTGTTTTGCCTGAATCCAAGAGTCTAAGTTTTAAATTTAAAGCAACAGTTCTGGAGTCATTGTTCCTTGCACAGCTTTTTCTCCATAAGTTATGTAGTATAAAGTATAGATGCTGAACACATGAAATTCCCTATGGATTTCTTTTTCTGAAAAAAAATTTTGAAAAACTTGAGGCTGTGATTTAGGCAGGTCTGTGGGAATAAATTCTCAGCTTCAGTTCTGTGAAGTGCATGTTCTTTCTTTTATCCCTCTTAAAAAGCGTGTGGGTGAGAAACTCGCAATGAACCTAAAATTGAGGATTGAATAACTATCTTATTTCTGCTTTTTTTTTTCATAAAACCTGTGTCTAGTGACCAGGGGAGACAGTCCTTTGCAAAGAGGTTTATGCTGGAGAACTCTGCTGCTGTATGAGGCAGTTCATCGTTTGAAATGAAGCACATTTGTTTCCAAACCCCTGAAAAGTGAACAAAGGAAGCAACAGGCTGTCCAGCACTGCTGCCCTGTGCTGGGATTTCTGTTCGGGTGGGGCTGGCTGTTGTATGGCTGGCCATGAATATGTATTGCATTACAGTTGTACTGAGTTGGGTGATTAGGCGGGTTTAGCATTGTTTTAAATGCTGTAAATGGTTCCTCTCGGTTTTGTGGGGAGCTGAAGTGTTTGTGTATCTGTCTGTTGGGATTTCATCTCTATTAAACCAGAATATTTAAGTGCCTCTAGTGAGATTTATGCTGGTGCTGTCCCTTGTGCCTGTAGTGTGAGGCGGGGACGCTGCTAATGACTCGATGACTATTACAGCAGCTGGAAAGGGAATCTTCCCCAGAATACTCCTAAATCCTGACAGGCTAGGCAAAAAGTCCTCCACTTGCTGGAATAGGCAGCTGTGTACCTGTGTACCCTGTTTTCTCAGGGTACAGCCTGAGAACCAGGATAAAGCCTTGCTTTGTGACGCGGCCTCTGCTATCCCTAAAGTCCTTCCTTTTTTTTGTCTTTGTCTTTTTTTTGCCAGGTGTGGCTTTTATAGATGGACCAAATGTGTGGCCACTGGTGAGAATCTATCGAGGTGGCTTTCTCCTGATAGAATTCCTCTTCCTCCTGGGTATCAACACGTATGGCTGGAGACAGGCTGGAGTCAACCACGTCCTCATCTTCGAACTCAATCCCCGCAGCAACTTGTCCCATCAACACCTCTTTGAGGTGAGCAGGGGGGATCGTAGGAGTGGCTGAGCCGTGCTCTGGATCAGCAGGAGAAATCCCGCACCGGTTCCTGGCAATGACTCCTAATACAATTAGAAGAGGAAGTTGCTGAAGTCTGATTAGATTACAGGATTGAGCACTGCTCTCCCTTTCCTTCTAATGAGAATACATTGTGGGTTTGGGGGCTGTGTTTTCATTAGGTGTCTGTGTGGTTTTTTTCCTGCAGATTGCTGGTTTCCTGGGCGTTTTGTGGTGCCTGAGCCTGCTGGCATGTATATATGGTAAATTCACCTACATCCCTATGCAGGTGAACCCACTCATCTTGTACGGCTTCATGTTGCTTTTTCTCATCAACCCTACCAAAACCTTATATTACAAGTCCCGTTTCTGGCTGCTCAAACTATTGGTAAGTGTCAAACCTGCTTTAATAAATAACTTTTTTTAATGCTGTGGCTGAGCAGTAGCTGTGAAGCATATACAAGCGTCACTAACCCTCAGGAAAGGGGTGCTGGGGGGTGCTTGTGCCACTGTGGTTTATAGAGCAGACCCTGATTGGTGCTGACTGCAGATAGCTTTTGAGGATGGGTTTGCAGAAACATATTGTGCTTCCTTTACCAGTTGACTTGGTAACCCTCCCATAGGGTTACCCTCCCATAGCTGCTCACAAACTTCTGCATGTAGGGAAACCCTTGGGTATCCTTGCTTGTTTGTTCCTTAACCCAGTGAAACAGTTTGAGTAGAGGTGCAGTGCTCTAAGGCAAGGCTGCATGGGTGCTCCTCAGCCCAGACTGGGCTAGTGCCAACGTTGAGAGGGTTCACTGATGGAGAGGGAGCCTTTAAAAAAGTTACTGCTTATAAAATTATGTTCATGGGTGGGGTTTTTTTCCAACAAATCTGTTTGTACTCTTAAACAAACTCTTCATTCGAGACCGAGCTCTTTATTTTCCTATAAGATAAGTCTGGTAAATTCAGTGTAAATATGTCTGCTGCTTCAGGGTTCCAGTTACAGGTGGGAGCTCTGAAAGAGCAGTTTTCAGACTCGCTGGGTGACTCATGAGTTTCTTCCCAGATGGCTGTTTCACAGTTCATCCCCACCCTGTGCACCCTTTTGTATTGGCTTTAATCAAGTCGGTTCCCCTGATACCTTATTCTTGCTGGCACTGCTCTGAGAGCTTGGGGCAGAAGAGGGTTTGGCTGGCTGGTTTTCTTCGTAGAATCATTTTTATGCCAATTAAAACAATTAAATTTATCTGGAACATGGCAAAGATGAGACACAGCATCATGCTTTGAGGACGTGCGTGCAGGTATACACACAGTGAATTAACCTCTGTGTGCTCACCTCAGGTTTTTGATTTGCTGGCTTCCTGCTATTCCAGCTTCTTCCTTTGTGCCTTCCAGCACTCAGCCATCCCTCACAGAGGTACCTTTAGTCCCAAGCCTCATTAGCCTGACTGCTGTCCCCTGGTGTGAGGGGAAGCACTGGATGTGCTTTAACCACATGAGCAATATCTGTGCTAATTTACCTTAATATCTTGCTGGGGTGAGATTCTCAGTCTCCACAGAGCTCTTAGGCTGTTTGCAGCTCCTGCCCTGTCCCAGTGATCTCCAGACTACCCTGCAGTCTGAGACAGAGTTGTAGGATCATGGAATGGCCTGAGTTGGAAGGGACCTTAAAGATCATTGAGTTCCAACCCCTCTGCCACAGGCAGGGACACCTCCCACTGTCCCAGGCTGTTTTGAGTCCTGTCCAGCCTGGCCTGGGACACTTGCAGGGATGGGGCAGCCACAGCTTCTCCGGGCACCCTGTGCCAGGGCCTCACCACCCTCACAGGGAAGACTTTCTTCCCAGTATCTCATCCACACCTACCCTCTATCAGTTTTAAGGCATTCCCCCTTGTCACTAAATGCTCTTGTAAACAGTTTCTCTCCATCAAACCAGAATCATGGAATATCCCGAGTTGGAAGGGACCCATAAGGTTCACTGAGTACCCTGAGTGTGCAGAGGCCAATTCATCCCAAGGTCTGCTAGGGAAAAAAAGCTCCATCAAAATGCAAGATCACCTTAATGGTGGGAAATGACGTGGTACTTGTGTGCGTTATGTGGAAGGAAGAAGGGGAAAGAAGAGGCCAGACCACATAAAGAGCACCTTTTACTGTGTGTACTTGACCAGCTGGGTGTGTTTTATTTCTCCATGCAGCTGCCAGCAGCTCTCTGGGTGAAAGGAGGTTTAAATAGTGCAAGTCTTAGAACTGTGCTGCTCACACAAAGTTGTGTTTGGTGAGCATCTTTCTTCACATGCTTCATATGTTTCATTTCCAGCCAAAAGGAAATCTGACGTATCAGGTGTAGCAGAGCATTGCTGGCACTTCCAGGTTTTTCTGGAACCAAAGCAGGGGCATACTTGAGTGTGTTGCAGCATTTCCTCATGGATCTGGGAGGCTTCCTGCCTCCACCTGTCATCAACATCAACTGCTTCTTGAGGGTGGGATCTCTTGTGCTAATCCCTGAGGGATGGCGATTTACATCAGAACTGATCTTCCTCTGAGTGAAAAAAGTTATTTAGCCTGTAGTAAAGTCTAATTCCCCTGCCAGACTCTTCTTTCTTGCCTGTGTGCTTAGGTGAGCGTTCTTTGTGCCTTTGCTGCCAGTTGAGAAGCCCCTGAGTGCCCTTGTGTGGGCTGGGGAGAGCAGCTCGCCGGGAGGAATCGGATCTGAGCACAGGGAATGGCCCAGTGTCGCCGTGCCCACGCTCTCTGCAGGAGCCTGTCTGTGAGAGGTGAAAAGCTAGGAAGTGTTCAGCTCAGCTCAGATATCTGGCATCTCAGCACGTGTTGAAAGTGCAGGGATCAGCACCAGGAAGTCTGTGCTCAGGTTGTGGAATTGTTGATGGAGAATTGCAACTGGTTATTGAAACTGAGGTGCAGCTCCAGCTTCTGATATTTTATGACTTTATCCTTGTCTGGAGGATGTTGCAGACACTTCTCGGCTGGGAAGTGAGGTGGCTGTGGTACCTCCACTGCCAGCACACCCTGGAATGTGGGCTGCAGCTCCAGCTGTGCCTGGGCAGCAGCCACAGTGCCTGGCACAGGGCATTGGGAGAGTTCAGCTGGCAGCTCAGGTTCTGGAGGATAGGTGACTCAGGTGCCAGTGCCAGATACGTCGTGGATGTGTCTGTTGACTCCTCCTCAGCTGTAACCTTTAGGTGGAAAACTTCTACTCTCTTAAAAGTTTTATGTTGTCACCTGGCAGCGCTGAAGTACCTCTCCCTAAACCAAATAACAAGAATATTATTATTTCTTATTTTCTTTTTTTTTTTTCTCAGGGAGATCTGTCTGTAAAGCTATTTTCACATTCCAATTGCTTAGCTAGTCTTTGTTCATGAACAAAACAATGGTCTATGATGAAACAGATAAAGATAGTATCAGGGAGTGTTGGGAAAAGGGAGGAAAGAGCTTTTGCAAGGGAAGGCTGGCTGGTCTTTGAGCTCTGCAGAAGCTGTTCTGCAGCTGGGCACCCTTGAAGACACTCCTCCCTAAAAGCTGGCCCTGTCTGACCCTTGGGAATAGGTGCCATCCAGCATGAGCACGGAGCTTTCTGGGTCAAGATCCATATCTGCTTTATGCCACTAACTCTTAGTCCCCTATTTGGCTCTGAAAGCTTCGAGCAGAGCCTTAACTCTGCGTTACAGGCTGATGGGAGCATGTCAGTCCCTTCCTGGGGGTCTGGAGCTAGGCACCCTTCAGGTTAGTAAGGAGAGCAGTACAAAGGATCAGTGTTAGCCTGTGCTTTCATTAATTTAAAGGCTCATAAAGCCCAGAATGAGCGGATGGCGCTGGTCCCGTGTCTGTGAGAAATTGGCCATTAGTAACTATAACTAACCGGGTAGGGAGAGGGGTAATCAAAGCTAATGGAGCAGAAAACTGTCTGCCTTGGAAGGAGCAAAACTGCTGCTCAGGCTTAGAGGGAAAGTGGACTGGGATTGAGGGGGAGTCCAGCTGACAGTCAATAGGATTTTCTCTGCCCTTTCTTTAACCCTTTCCCCGCTGGAGGCATTGCCAGACCCAGTAACAATCCTCACTTTCACAACTTCTAACACCAAAGAACAACTCAGGAGTTAAGGAAACCAGGGCATGACCAGAGTAATGCCTGTGCCGAGGGTCTAAATCCAACTGACATTAAGTGTGAGGGGGAACGTAAGTGTGGAAGATGTCAATAGACACGATGTAAGTGCCTGAAAGAAAGTGCTGGTCAAAGTGAGGGACAACAAGAGAAATGGAGCTGTGTAGAGCTCTTAAATGGAAACTGGGAATTTTTGGGAAGAGCTTGGTTTGAGGAAATTGGGCTGTTCTACCAGTGAAAACCAAAAGGCTGGGGGGGCACAGGAATAGATGCATACAGGAGGAGGAAAGCAGGCATTTTCTTCGTACTGAGAGTGAGGAGACAGTTATCCTTTTTTGTCAGCAGGAGCAAAAGGTCAGCAATAAATCTCCAAGCGTTTCTGTTATTTCCATATTTGTTCAGTTCTGTGATGTCCTGCCACTGCATTTGGATGCCTTTGACACAGCCATGAATTATTCCTGCTTTGTTTCTCCTGACAGTTTCGAGTATTCACTGCTCCCTTCCACAAGGTAGGCTTCGCAGATTTCTGGCTGGCTGATCAGCTCAACAGCCTGGTCGTGATACTTATGGATTTGGAATACATGATCTGCTTCTACAGCTTTGAGGTTCAGTGGGAGGACAATGCTGGACTTCTGGCAGATACAGGTAGAGTGATGCTGATGACCCCTGTGAGTGTGGTCAAAATGACCTGAAAAGCACTGAGCCAGGCAACTTCCTAATTGTCTGTTTTAAGAGGGTTATTAATGGTGCAGGAAGCTAAAATAATTGGCATTTCTTGTAAACATGGCATTAGAGAGATTCTCCCCTTTCTTACTTCCATCCAGAGAAATGGAATTTCACATCAGTGTTCATTTCCTAATCCAGTCATTTGGCCCGATGTGCATATCCATCAAAAAATTTAGACACAGCGCTCCTGACTGGAAAGAGAAATCCGTTTTCCTGGCATTGTAGCTTTATTTCACAGCAGTTTAACCATGTATTTGCCTTTATCCTCTTCCTGTTGCTCATCACGAGGATCCTGAGCTTGTTAAGCACAGTTTTCTGTGCTGTAGCCTGGTTCTTACGGGCTCCATCACCGTACCCTGAAGCAAGAGAAGATGGAGAAGCTCCTTGGTGCACCTCTGATTCAATCCGAGTTGATGCTGTGCTGCCAGGGTTGTCCATGCTCTGTCTTCTCTTCTTTTCTAGCCAGAAGGAGCACAGAGCTGGAATGTGAATTTTGACTTTGGCCTTCCCGGTGGCAAAACAGCACCTGTCTCCTCACGGATGGGGCTGCTGACTTTCCATTTTAAGCAGTGACTGCTGGCAAATCATATTGTCTGATGGCTTTGACACTTGCTGAGAGAATTTGCTGTATGCTTCAATAAGCATCAGTGTTCACTTTGTTCTTCCAATCTGTCTGATCTTTCCCTTCATTTTAAAAGACAGAGTTGCAAGCAGCTAAATATTTACTTATTAAAAATAAAATTAAAATACATAAAGCGACTGTGTGCATAACAGTCTGTCCCCTTCCAATCTGAGCAGTGGAATGATGGCACAGTGCTTTGGGATAAATATCAGCTAATAATGTGTCTCCCTTAGTGCAAGTAAGAAACAAATTAATGTTAGGCAGGGGGGTGTTTGGTTTAGATGTGCTGAGTGAGACAGCAGAAGAATAGGGAGTTCTTGGGGGTTTCCAGGAAAAGCTGAGGGATTCCTGGTCATTACTTCAATAAAAAGAAGGTTTTCAAACATGGAGGGGGGACTCAATGGCATGGTGGTGTACTTGCTTCTCATCCCAGCTTTTGAAGCCAGACTGTGCATTGGCTTTGCTTTTTGAAAACCAAAGCGAAAACCACCAAACCCAGTCCCATACTGAAATATGTTTCTTCCTTTCACAATGCACAAGAAAAACGGGTCGAGGATATCTTGGGCAAAGTATCCTTTTAGAGCTGTCCTGCAGAGTTTCTAAGTGCTCTCCCATTTATGCACAAAAATCCAATGTCAAAGGCCTTTTGTAATTCCATCCTTAATTTGATTATTCACAGTACTGCCAACAGCACTGAGCACATTTAAAAATAGATGATTTCTAATCTTGCACGTTAGTTATACTGGCAGGAGTGAGGGAGTTAGAGGGTGGTCTGTCTGGATGTGTTATTGATGTTGTGTCACCTGCATACCTCCAAGATGGAATACTGGGCTTCAGGGTACTTTGGGTTTCCTGCTGTTCGTGTGCCTCAGTACCAGGTGTTGATGGGGAATCGCTGCCATAAAGTGATATGGCAGACAGGAAGACACTAGTAGTTCTTAAACTTACTAACTCTTCATCTGGACAGCTTTAACTCCTGTTTTTCTTGCAGATAATCAGATTTGTAACAGCTACTCCTACGGAGTGAGAGCAGTTGTCCAGTGCATCCCCGCTTGGTTGCGATTCATCCAGTGCCTGCGCCGTTACCGTGATAACAAACGGGCCTTTCATCTGGTTAACGCTGGAAAATATTCCACCACCTTCTTCGTGGTGACATTTGCAGCCCTCTACAACACTCACAAAGGTACTGGCGATTTTGGGGAATCCTTTGCAGCTCCTGGCATTTGCTTTTTTGCACGAGAGAAAGCTCAGGATCTGGCATCCCATTGAAGCGTGAGCCTCTCGTGTTTTGGCACCTGAGAAGCATCTCTGGGGAAAGGCAGGGGCCTGCCCAGCTTGTAAAGAGTGTTTTAAGGTCTCATTTTAGGTGTTTTTCACATCCCTGGTCTGCTTAGAATTGCACTTAGGGAGCGTGGGAGGGAATTTTTAGGTTTCTCTTTTGAAAGGAGAAAACTGAAATACCTGTCAGGTTTTGCTGTGAAGGGAGGTGAATGGGAGGGAGATGTATGAGGAAAGGGATAGCACAGGAAATACTTCTCCCTTAGCATTCATGAATATTTAACCTGGATCATCTAAATAATCAGTCCATCATTCCTAAATGTGGAGGCATGTGCACAGTGCCAGGAAAAAATGCTCTCTCTGATTTTCCTGTGTGATTCTATCCATGTTTTTTCTGCAGCTGGTAAGGAGTTGTTTCCAATCCATTTAACTGCAGATTGAGCTCTGATCCCTGAAGTTCCTCATCTCCCTGGAAACGACAATTACTCGATTCTACTCTTGTTCTGAAGGAAAAAGCTTTTAGTTTCTGCACTTCAGGCAGTCGCCCTGCCTTTCATTGTTCTGAAGCCCTAAAAGCTGTATTCTTTCATTTGAGAATATCTCCCTTCTATATATCCAGAAATTAGCAACCACACACAGTCGTGAGCAATTAGTTACCCTGGAATGTAACTGTGGTGAGGCAGAGAGAAGTGTTGAAGACATGATTCTAGTTAACATGCTGGGTTTTTTGGGGGGGTAGCAGGGTTGTTAGAAACCTTCCCGTGGCCAAGAAATGTCTGTGTTGACGTAGCTGGGCCTGGAGTCACGCTGGTGATGTTTGTCAGGCCTTGCATTTTAATGGCAGGGAGGGGCAGTGGCCCAAGCTGGCTGAAGGCTGGGAGTTGGGCTCTGTATCCAGGGGTACAGGGAGAGCTGGTGTGGGAGCATCCTCTGGGAGCATCCCCTGTGCATGTCCTCCCCGCTGCCCTGTCCCCGGAGCCCGTTCCCGTTTTAACTGCTTGGCTCAGTGACGTTCTGCAGCCCTGCAGCCCGGTTAGTCACCACTGCCAGAGCTGGGATGACACACGGAGGGATTGCCTGGCTCCACAGTCACTGCTTGGATCTTCTGTAGCCAGAGCTGCTCCGGGGAGGCTGACTAATGCTTCTGCCTCCCTCGGGGGGACGCAGTGCCAGAGCCCTCAGCTGGGGTAGGGCTGGAACCAAGAGGAAAACCAGCCTCTGTCAAAATGTCCTGCTGAAGAGTTTGACCTCTTTCCACTGCCCTTGAAGTTTTTCATCCGTGCCAGTGATGCTACCCTGGTTCTGGTCGTTGCCACACATAACTGGTGTCCCCTTTCCCAATCTGGCAGGGAGTGGGCTGTAATGAGGTGTTTATGAGCCTTGTTCCAGTTGCTGTGAGATGTTCCTGACTCCCAGCTTTTGTCTGTCTGGTCCTGTCAGTGGGAATCAATGGCGTGTAGCTGTTGGTGTCATACAAAAATAATTTGTGAGCTTTGTGGCCTTTGGAAATTACACGTTAGCACAGATTTGTACATGTCACTGTGCTGGGCTTTTCAGAGGGCTGCCCAAAGCCCGTGGCATGTCCCCTCAGCCCTGCAGGCCTGTTCCCATCCTGCCATAAATGCACTTTCTAGTGTGCTGTACCTGTTAAGAAGCCAATTTTATCCAAGTGCTTTACATAGATTCCCAGTTTGTTTCGAACGTGGAATCAGATGGTTTATCAGCAAGTTGTTACAGTGCTACCATTGAAAATAGACGTGCTGCTCGCCCACACCTTCTCTGTGTCTGCCCAAGGACAGCAAACACCCATCTCTTACCTACCAAACATCTGCTGGGGGAGCTGTGTGCTCTTCAGAAAGCGCTGCCCAAAACAGGTGTCCAATTGGTGAGGATCCTTGCTCCTCAGACCTGCTCTGAATTTCAGTAGCAGACCTCTTCATTGCTGTGGTATCGCGAGTTTTATTTAAACAGTCTCCCATGCCTGTGCTTGCAAGCCTATGACTTATCCCTCTGGAATGACAGCTTCTGGCTGCCAGGAGAAGAGGGTAATGTGTGGCCTTTCCTTGGGAGGTCAGGTAATGGACACCAGTGCCTGTTCTCTGCTTGGGAGGCCTGGGGACGTCACAGCCCTCTGAGAAGTCTCATCTTCCTCCCTTCATTCGAACACTGGACAGTCTGTAGCTGCTCTGTAGGTTCTAGCTTGTGCCTGCCAGCGGTGTGAAGACGGACTGTGTGGTTGGGAGGGTTTGCTGGTGTGGAAAGCAGCTAATTCATACACAGTGCACTGACAGCACTCTGTGTTTTCCTGTGCTTGCTGCTGGAAAACAACTCGAGCTAAACAAATGTACAAATGCCACCTTATTATGTGTAAGTGATGTTTCTGTTCTAGCCTTGCGTGGTATTCCCTCCTCCAAACCTCCTGTAGCGAAGCTTCCCCCCCAGCAGCACCATGTACTGTGGGGTCTTGACAAGTATCTGTTTCCCCAAAATATCCCTGTTTAATAATTCATATTGCTCAGGCACTGCATAATTCCAATTCTTTCTTCCCTCAGAGAAGCCAGTTCTTTACTTTCCTTGCCTTGGATTTAGATGCAGGGTGCAATTTTCTCTGCTAATTGCAGTTTGGATGTCAGACCGCTAAGACAGCAAAGTGAAATCTGTTAGGTTTTTGCTCTGAAACTTGCAATCCTGTTGCTCTGGCACCAGACCAGTTTTACAGGGGTGACTCCAAGCTGTCATCCTGATGGTCAGGTATCACTGGGATTAGTGAAGCAGAAGGGAGAGGAGCTACCCCAGAACGTAAGACTGGAGCAAGCAGTGGTGGCGCAGACGAATGCTGACTCCAGCACGGCTCACAAACACAGCCACGTTTCGGGGACAACAGCAACAACACGAGGACAACTGTTGCTGAGCTCCCAGAGGAGGAATTCTCAGTGTTTTTATATCTCCCAAAGGAATGGGAAGCAAAGGCCGTGTTCTGTAAATATAGTGCCGCGGGGTGTGTTTGCTCAGGCAAATGAGGCACGGCTGTAACTCGAAGCTACCTGGCAACCGGGGTGCCACCGGTCCCTGCCCGCTCTGGCCCCTCCTTCCCACCCTCGCTTTGCACTAAGGAGCTCAGTGCTGGCATTAAGTTCCCTGCCAGTGCTGAGTAGCCTTCCCCAGCGCCAGCCAGCAGGGTATTAGATTGCCTTATTTAATCCCTACGGAAACCTACGTGCTGCTGGGGAAGCAGGTGATTCAGCCCGAGCCTGCGGCGGAATATTCACCCCGAGCGTGGCGTTGTTTTGACACGCAACTGCTTTCTGCTGTGTTTTCACTCTGCCAAAAGCAGATGTGCTTTGCTTGACAAATGCACCAGTAAAGCAGCTCCCACTTCAGCCCAGCTTATCACAGCATTTGTAGAATCACAGAGTGGTTTGGGTTGGAAGGGACCTTAAAGATCATGGTGTTCCAAGCCCCTGCCATGGCCAGGGATACTTTACACTATCCCAGATTGCTCCAAGCCCCATCCAGCCTGGCCTTGAACACTTCCAGGAACGTGTTCCACAACTTCTCTGGGCAACCTGAGGGCCTCACCACCCTCACAGGGAAGAATTTCTTCATAACATCTAATCTAACCCTGCCCTCTGTCAGTTTGTAGCCATTCCCCCGTGTCACTCCAGGCAGACCCTTGCCCAAAGTCCCTCTCCAGCTCTCTTGGAGCCCCATTAGGCACTGGAAGGGGCTCCAAGGTTTCACCAGCGCCATCTGCTCACCTCTCCAGGCTGAGCACCGCCAGCTCTCTCAGTCTGTCTCCATAGCAGAGGTGCTTCATCCCTCTGAGCATCTTCACGCCCTCCTCTGGACTCGCTCCAGCAGGTCCATGTCCTCCTTTCACTGAGGGGATCCCAGAGAGGGAAATCCATGGGCATCCCTTCTTGTGTAAATTGTACTTGCAATAAGTAAGGCACGCTGACATACCTGGAATAGCCAGCTTTGGTTTCACTCCTCACTCAGACCTGACTCAGGCTGTGTAAGATAGGGTTGTTACATTTAGGTGTTCTGCTCTTCTAAGAAAGTTGTGTTGTACCACTCAGGGAGTGCTGGTCACTTAGTAAGCTTTAGTCATGATTTATGCTCCAGCTGTATTCCTTGTGAAATGAGACATCATGGTTTTGCTGCTGACAGTTTTTTCTCACCTTGATGCCTCTTGCTCACATGGTGTCATTGGAAATACCTGGCTCACACGAAATATAGATTTGGCTTCTGTGCTCGAAGAACTGAGCTTCTTGAGCGCCTCTCTTTCATAATTTTCTTGTTTCGTGGGATTTCCTGGTTCAGTGTGACCATTTTTTGTTTACCTTGCTGTTGGGTTAAAATTGGCTGTGTGGGATTTTATCCTTTCAGTTAAAGGCATGATGGTTTATGGACATAGTCAGTTTGATTCACACACCTTATTCAATTAAATCCTTGCGGTCTGAGTAGTATCCTGCTATTTATTAACCTCTGAATTATTCCAAAGTTAATCCATGTGGCCTGGAAACTTGAGTAAGCATCTCCTCTTCCATCCTTCTCCCACGGTTTTTCCAGGTACTCCAAATGAGCCTGCTGAACACCGGTTGTCATTGGCTTGGTGTGCCCTGGAGGCCCTAGGTCGGTCTAAGATAATGGAACTGCCATGCACTTTCTCATTAAACAGCCCAGGAAATTGGCAGTAATTAAAAATACAGAACTTAACTAAACAGGACTGTCTCTGAAGAGCAGTGCTTCTGTCCGTGCTCTCACCATCACTTCAGAAGCAGGCTTCTCTGCAGTGATGTCTAATTTATGGTTTTCAAAGGCAGCCCGAAGAGACAAGGGCCAAGGAATAGAGATGTGGCGTGTCAAGGCGGGAGCCAGCCTGCGATTAATGGCTTTTGCAGGAAGGTGTTGGACCCGTTATTAATACAGAAGTTCAACCAGGTCTGACCAAGGAAGATGAATGGGAAATGTGTGCCGCTTTTGGAAAATGCAGCGGAAGGCTCCCAGGTCTCGTACCCACTGCCCACTCCTCATTAATCCCGACGGCTTCAGCCGCTCCCAGCGGTGACACCGCGTCACGCAGGAACAGATCACTGGCTCTGCCACGCTCTGTCCCCCTGCGGGGCCGTGAGGAGGGCTCTGACTGCCAGGGGAAGGATGGCGGTGCACAGCGGGATGGGGGACAGGCTGGGGGACATCCGGCTGTGCCGCTGGGGGCCGCAGCAGGGACCTGGCTGCGCCCGCGCCCTGCGGGTGGTGGCTTGTGTCACTTAGCCCCTGCCATTGCTGTGTTAGAAGCTGCAGGCTGCAGCCCCCGTGGAGTGAGGCTGCTGGTGGGTGGGACAGTGAAGCACTGTGATCCTACATGCTTACAGCAGGACACAGTGAGGTGATGTGAGAACTGGGACTGAAATGACAGCAGTGCAACAGCGTATAGTCCCCCAGCTGAGATAGATGATTTCATTTTTAGGGGGTGGGGCAGGGCAAAATAAGTGAATATGTGGGATTTTTGTAAGCACAAAACTTGAAAAAAAAATCACAAAAGAATGAAGCAAGTAGCATTTGTGAGGTCCTGTTCCCTCACTGCTGTGTTGGTGCAAGACCTCCCATCTCTCCCCGTCTTCCTCAGCACTGAAAGAGCTGTCAGCATTTGATTTAGGTGTCACAAGAGCCTTACAGAGTGCTTGGATTGACCTCTTGAAGTAAAACAAACTTTGTAATGGGATTAACTGGCTTCTTTCTTAATACTTGCCGTTTTCACACGGCTTCCCTTCGAACAGCACACTGGCAGCTCCACCAGGATGATTATTCGGAGCCAGAACATGCACATTGCTGTGAGCTAGGATGAATTTTTGTCTGAAACCCTGTCATCCCATGCCCAGGAGGCCTGCAGTAATGAGTTGTGTTCATTAGGCAGTCTTTCTGATCCTTTCCATCAGAGCGGCGGCAGTGTCATTAGTGAGGAATGGGGAGGCATTGCCGTGGGCGAACATTTCCATCCTGGCCTCTGACCTCCTCCCGGCTTTCACGCGGGGCTCTGTGGCACCCTGCTTTCTCCTGGTTTCGTGCTAGCTCGGCTGGTCGCTTGGACACCCATCCCGGGGATGGTGCTTCGGGGTGGAGCCGGGAACAGTGAGGAGGACCCGGGGAACGCTGCGGCAGGACCGGCCCGGCCGGGGCGGCGGTGCCGGTGAGCCCGCGGTGAGTGAGCGGGGACGGCAACCCCTGCTCGGCGGGGAGCCTGGGAATGGGAATTCAGAGCCATTTGGACAACAGCCGCCTCAGCCTGCGCTCAGACGAGGCATTAAATCCCACTGGAAAGCCTTGCCGTGCTTTGTAGGTCCGCAAATGTCGAGCGGGACATCGGTGGTGACCTCGGCACCCCACGGCTCCCTGATCCCTGCGTTTGCTTCCTCAGCTGAGAGGAGGTGGGGGTTCATAGCTGGGATTTGGGAAGTGGACCGAGAGTATCGTTGTGTCACTTATTATGCCTTTGTGTTAAAGGTGGCTGTGGGAATGGGAATGCTAATGAATGAGGTGTAAGTAAAAAGGGTCACCTACTGATCCTTCATTTCACAGGCACTTAAGGGGGGAAGCCTGACCTTCTTTTAATGGAACATTTTAAGAAAAGCAAGTGACTGCATTACAAGCAATCTTCCTGTCAGATACACACAGGTCTGGAGTCTGTGGTGGTGCAGAAATGTAGGAGATGCAATCATCTAACAATTTTTTTTTTGGTTGCTTTTAAAAGAAGTAGATTTTGAAAGAATCTGCTGTTGGATGTCAAAGCACTATAGAGGTAGCAGATGACCCTGTGTCCCTGCCCCCAAATTGTCCATCAAAGGCCCTGATTACCATGCTATTAATTTCTGATTGTGAATCCAGATATTCTTATTAGTGAGACTTGTGGCAAATACTTTGATTGGAAATCCCATGCTCCTCAGGGCAGCGATTAAACTTTCCCTAAGAACACTTCTCAAAAGCTACAGAAAGCACGAGAAGAACCAGCTCAAATCTCAGCCATGACTGGTACGCTTCCTCCTGTTTGCAGTTAAATCACACTTGTCTGTCTGTGAGGTACAAGCCATGAGTTTGCTGCCGTGTCTTGAAATCAGGCACAGTCGTTCTGTCCTACAAACCCAGTGCAAACCTGCAGAGGGTTTTTAATCCAAACATGATTTTGGGATTTCCCTACTCTACAAACACAGGCTCTTAGCTAGAAGAAGATATGAGATGTTGCCTCTTGACAGTTCTTCGCTGCTGCTTTGCTTAAATTGTGCCCGCAGGCGATGGCAGAGGTTTGCACAGTCCAAGGGAAGGTTCTTACGGAGGAGTCGGTGTTTGGCAGAGCCCGTCAGCGCACAACCACGAGTCCTGCGTGTGCTCCTGTGGGTTATTTTTGCCTTTTAACTGCATTAAGTCCCCTGTCGTGTCCTGGCTCTGCCATTGATTGGTGCTAAACAGCAGGACGTGCTGGCTGGGCCAAAAGGCAGCACTACCCGCTCATTAAGATATCTAATTACTGAGGGGAGAGGTAATGCTGTGCTTCGAGCACTGAGGTGTTAGGCAAATGCTTGGGGATGTCACTCTGATGGCAGTTCTTAGGTAGATAAGTCACTTCTGGCTGTCACCCTGCTCTGTGGTGTGCTGGGATGGAGTTAATGGGCACACACCATCCCTAGGCCTGCTCAGAGCTGTGCTTGCCTGGCACACTAAATATATTTGTGCTCTGCTTCTGCTTAAATCTGTGACCGAGGCTGCGTTTGGCGAGCCTGGAGAGCTTGGCGTTTCGGAGAGCGTTTAGTTGGCAGAGTTGCTGTGGCTGGGTCGGTGTTGCCTGATGCAGCAGGGCTTACCTGGCTGTGTTCCCTGATAACCTCCTGCTTCCTCCAGCTTTTATCAGAGCGTTCCCCAGCAGCACAGCCCCAGCTGGCCGCGGTGGGTGACTCGCCAGGAATGCTTATCGAGGGCCATTGTGCTCTTATCCAGCCCTTCAATAATACATGGCATTGATTTTCGCTGTGTTGAATACTATATGGTGTTTACACTCCCCGGAATAATTCAGCACAGTAAACAGATAGTATTCTTTGGAGGTAAAGTCAATATTAGCAGCGTTGGGAGGGCACTCGCTGTCTCTCTTTGATGGAAAGCAGCCTTTCCTCTCGCCTGTGTTTCGAAGGGGCTGCAATTGCTGCAGAGCAGTGTTCCCTCAGGATGCCAGTCAGACACTGTGGCCCCTGGGGCTGGTTTAGGGATCCACAATATTGTCTATCAGCAGTTTCTGCAGGCAGTAAATTCTGCTGCTGCAAGTGTCTTTGGCTGTTTTCTGGGACTGTGGCCATTCACAGCTTCAGTTCAAAGGTGGAAGCCGTCCATTATTTATCTAGTCGACCTTCTGGAGCAATTTGAGGTGTATTTGTGCAGAGTATCTGCTGGAATTGCATGTTACAGGGTAAACTGAGGATGCTACGGGAAATTCTGTGGTGAAGGCTGCACACAGCTCCCGTGGCTGCACGATGCTTCCCACAGGCTTTGTGGCCAGTGGAGGCAGCCAGACACCGTGGACTCAGATAGCCCCTGGCATAACTGCACACCTTGAAGCTGCAGGTGTGGCGATGTGAACACTCAAATCAGCCCGTCCTCAGGGTTAGAGCTGCACCTGCAGCTTCGGAGGTTTTGTGCTGGTGCTGTTCTGCCCTGCACGTGCTGCTTTGGAGTACCAGTAGCTCAGGAAGTTGCTCCGTGGTGGTGCCCTTTGGAGCACGGAGTAGGAAGGTCCTTGGTGCCTCTCTTGGGTGGATGTCACTGGTGCCAGGGGTATTGGAAACTTCCTTCTCTTTCCTTCCTGGAGAGGCTGAGATCTGCCAGATGTCCAGAGTGCTTCTCTTGCCCAGAGACTCTCTCCCTCTCTCACGGTTTTTGGTGTTTTCTAGCACATCATTAAACAAAGAAAAAACACACAGGATGAAACAGTTCCTGCTTAAATAGACCCTGACATCATCATAAATATGCAGAGCTCTGTATTGCTCCTGGAAAACCGGCAGGCCAGGAGTTGATGGAGCCTCTGGGAAGAATATGAATGCCTTGATTTTCTCTCCCCCTGAGCAGCAGTGA
The DNA here is from genome assembly GCA_013397975.1 of Machaerirhynchus nigripectus. NCBI lineage: Eukaryota > Metazoa > Chordata > Aves > Passeriformes > Dicruridae > Machaerirhynchus > Machaerirhynchus nigripectus. The sequence goes on along the minus strand of VZRQ01004838.1, from coordinate 255,771 downwards.
AGAGGGCTGCTAGGACCAGCCAGCAGAGACCCAGCTATAATTGCTTGCCTGGAGCAGTAACATATTTCTGTACACCAGCTGAATACCAATGAGGACAGAAGGAAGGAAGGTATCAAACAGAACTGCAGGCAGGAGGAAAAGGAGGAGAAGTGATTAAAGGAAGGACTCGGAGGCCAAGACTAAAGACAATAGGCTAGTTCTGATTGGGGCATTTTACCAGGGAGTGATTTGGGTTTTTAATGAATTTTTTGAGGAGCTGAATTCATTGCAGAGCTGGTTGAGAGAGGGAGCAGCAGCAAGGAGCCAGCAGTGTGACCCCAGGTGCCACTGAAAAGGCTGCTGCAAAGATAGAGGCAAGGATAACTTAACTGAGAGCAAGCACATCCTTTTGAGACTGGTGAGATTAGATTTCTCACTTGGGCCTTTTTCTTCCCACTTCTGCTTTCTGTAATTGCACACAAGAACCTGTGCCACGTGCTCTGGGATGACCCTGCTCGAGCAGAGAGGTTGGACCAGGTGACCCACTGTCCCTTCCAACCTGAGCCGTTCTGTGATTTAGGTTTAAGCAACGAGAACCTTTGAAATCCCCTTCCTATGTAATTGCCAACTTAGGACAGAGTGTTGTTCGCCCCTTATGTGGCTGGAGATGATAATCAGGAGGCAGACCGTCCCCTCCATGAGCACAGAACTGCAAAGGAGCTGCCCAGCAATGCTTCCCTGCTCTTCTGCCTGCACCTGCACAGCATGGCTCAGGCCAGGGATGTGATGGATGGTGCTGGCTGCACTGCCTTCTCCATGGCTGCTCCGGGAAGGTGTGGAATAAGGCTCAGTTTATTGGAATTCTGTCCTTAAGGGGGAAAAAAAAAGAACCAAACCCTAAGCAGCATGATGTAGCTTTCAAGCCTAAGGTGAGAGGAAGCACTGCAGCCTCACAGGGTGTTTTGGAGCGTTTTAGGGGCTTTGAAAGCACATACAACCCGTGAACTGCCTCTGAATTATCCTTTAGGATCTGGTAGTGGGAACTAAACATGGAGATCTAATGAGCTAAAAATAATGCCGGAAAGAACAGGCTTAGTGTCTCATGAGTCACCGAATGTCAGCATCTGCCTTTTCTTCCTGAAATAATGTCATGGAGGCTTTGGAGGAGCTGAGAGGGGGCAATGAAACCTGGCAGTGCAGCCCTCATTGCTAAGCTCCAAAACCCTCACCTGTGTCCCTTTCTGTGGGCAGCTGCACGTTAAAAATAGACGGGGAGAGGCTGTTTCCAGGCAGCAGCAGCAGCAGCAGCAGCGCGCCAGGCACCTGGGCACCCGAGCCCGCGTTCCGCAGGCCGTATGCGCTGCTCCCGGCTCACGGCAGGGCTCTGCAGGGACCAGGAACGCCATGCTAGACCCGTGTCTTGGCCAGGCTGCCCATGGGGGCTGTGCTCAAAGGCTTCCAGCCTTGCCCCAAAGCAGGGAAGCTGCTCAGACCTGCGAGCTGCAGCGGTCCCGTGCCCCTCTCCCCCACCGACAGTGCAAAACAGGCTTTGCTGCATCGGTGGCGCTCAGAGGTTTGCCTTGGGGGGGTGTTTCCAGAGGGGAAGGAGCGTGTGGATTTGACCTATATCCTGCACATCGTGTCCAGGAAGCCTGAAAGGCGTAATGGGAGGAATGTACTCTCATTTTCACCTCCATTAATTTTATCGGATTGCTGCGTTACATTTGGATCGTAATTGCTAGAAATACAGAGGGAAGGAGAGGGCAAATTGCCCTGTTGCTCCCTGGCTGATCAGCTGCTGGGATTCTGTTGTTTTAAAGCCACTTATATGGAAAAAGGTGCTGTCACGTAGTGTGGCATTGGGTTTGGGCTGAAAATGTCTTTTTTGTACTGGAAATGTTATTTGCATTGTTAGAGAGAATCAGTGAATGAGCAGTTGCTGAGGCTGCACAGAAAGGAGATATTCCTGCTAGCAGCCAGGTGCAAAATGTCACAGCCTTCCAGAGCATCATAATGTGTTTTATTTGTATGGGTTTTTTGAGCCAGCTTCTCAAAAGCAAACAGAATTACCAGATCTGTTTGGTTTTCCCCAGCCAGCTGACGTAGGGAATTGTAGCCGAATTGAGAGCAATGTAACCTTTCCGGGGGGAGTGGGAAACAACTTAGTTGGAAAACATATCCCCAGGTGAGCAGATGGTGGGCCCATGGTCTCCTGCTTCCAAAGAGGAGCTCTGTGTGGGTATTTAAAACTCCGTTTGAAGGAGCCTGCTTTAGGATTTGTGCATGTTGATGTGTTGCTGCCTTTTCCCTTGCCACCGCGACCTCTGAGGTGGCTGGTGGTGATTCCTGTACTGCCCATGCTCTTCAGGCTTTTCGTGCACTAATTCACAGTTATTTGTGTGAATACAAACGGAAACATTATCTTACCAAACCCTGCCAACTGAGCGCTGCCTCACTGCTGTATCCTTTGTACAAGCCCGTGTCCTTTGTGAAATGTGGCCCTCAGCTTCCACCTGCTGTTCAGAGCCAGAACGGCAGCTCTGCCAAAAGCCCAAGAAAATAAAAATCATGGAATATCCTGAGTTGGAACCCACAAGGGTCACCAAGTCCAGCTCCCGGCCCTGCACAGAACCATCCCCAAGAATCCCACCATGTGCCTCAGGGTGTTCCCCAAACGCTTCCTGAATTCTGTCAGGCTTGGGACTGTGACCACTGCCCTGGGAGCCTGTTCCAAATACTAGTGTAAATTTCAACCCCAAGAAAAGGTGTGAATGAGGTAAAAGTGGAATTTAAATAACGATATCAAGCAGGTCCTGCTAAGGCTTTTGGTTTGGTTCCTATTGGTACTAGATGTATTTTCCCAGAACTTGGATTACAGAGGTGATTTCTGCAGCTCAAATCAGGCAGTTTGTCGCTGTTTTAAGAAGGGATGTGCTCTCAGTTCTACAGAAGTGTGTTGTTCTTCTCTTTTCCAGCTAAAAACCACAGTGACACCCAAGTGTTCTTCTACCTGTGGATTATCTTCTGTTTCATCAGCTCTTGCTATACCCTCATTTGGGACCTGAAGATGGACTGGGGTCTCTTTGACAAAAATGCTGGTGAAAATACCTTTCTCCGAGAAGGAATTGTCTACCCACAGAAAGTGCGTATGCAGCCTGCTCTTACCTTAGGAAAGGCTTGTAACATTTGAACCAAACTTGCTGAGTTTAGAGCATGTTGCAGTTGACCACTGGAGCATTTGAATGCTACAGGCTGGGATTTTCCAGCAGTAGAGCTGATTTGTTCCCAAGAGATCATTTCTGTTCGTTTTGCTTGAGATTCAGCAGCAGATTCTTTAGCTTCCTGAAGATGCAATGAGGTTTTTTCGGTGCAGAAGGTGTTGGTTGAGCTGTTTTGTCCTTTTTGTTCCTCAGGCATACTACTACTGTGCCATTGTAGAAGACGTCATCCTGCGTTTCGCGTGGACCATCCAGATCTCCCTCACTTCCACGCAGATCTTTCCCTACGCTGCAGACATCATTTCTACGGTGTTTGCCCCGCTCGAGGTGTTCCGGTAAGGCTGCTGGGCTGAGCAGCTCACTTCCCTTTGGCTCATCTTCGCATTTGTACCCTGGGACATCAGCATGGGGGGAAGCGCCTGGGTCCTTGGGCATGGAATATACTGGTCTTTATTGCACGGAGGCTGGGATTAACAGGAATATTTAATCCAAGCAGGGTGCTGAGTGAAGAAAGGGGTAGGGGGCTCTGCCACAGTGTGGAGCTGAGTCCTTCACACAGAGTTTGCAGTTCCTTCTGAACCGTGACATAATCTTGAGGGGTTAGTTTCTACCAAATTTCTCCTTGAAATTTCCAGCTGAAACTTCACTTGATTCTCAAGTTTCCAATTTTCAAACCTCTGCTTCTTTTCCAAATGCTAATTTGTATTCTGCGTCATCGATTTGGATGCTGCAAGGTTCCAGGGCTCTTTAAACGCCTGTACTGCTGCTGGAAACCCACCCCCACAGCTTCCTGGGAAGAACTTGAAGCTGACCCTCACTCGTGTAGGTGCTGGAGGCAGCCCTTGGCTTGTAATGCCCTGTGCCTCCATGCTGTCCATATTAGGGCTGTCACCATTAGGATAAGGAATAAGCCTGACAGCTTCTGTTGTTCTGCAGAGGAGAGATGTTGCAGCAGGTGCTGCTGTTAGTCCCTGGATGTTTCCCCATGCTCCCAGCCCACTCCCAGAGGCACCCTGGTACGCAGGTGCACGTCCCAGTGCTTTGCCAAACGCAGGTCATGCCTGTAAAAGGGGAACTCGGCTGGTAATTCTCCCTTTTCCGATCCATCCGTCCATCCCTCCAGGCGTTTTGTGTGGAACTTCTTCCGTCTGGAGAACGAGCACCTGAACAACTGCGGCGAGTTCCGTGCCGTGAGGGACATCTCGGTGGCGCCGCTCAATGCCGACGACCTGACGCTGCTGGACCAGATGATGGACCAGGAGGACGGCGTCCGGAACCGCCGCAAGAACAAGCAGTGGAAGCGCAGCCTGAGCGTGTCCCTGCGCAGGCCCCGCCTCGCCTCACAGTACGTTCTGCCTCTGCAGCAAAGTCCTGCCCTGCAGCGGCTGCCAGCGCCCGGTGGGCGTTCCCGGGCTGGGAATCCCGGGCTGGGAATCCCGGGCTGGGAATCGGGCACAGGTCGCAGCCCAAACAGCCTGCAAAGGGAGGACAGGGCCAGTTAGCAAGCGTGCCTCTCTCTGCCAGGGCATTAATCCATCCTTTGCACATACTGGGGCTTTGGTAAACCATCAGAAAAGGGAGTGCCCTTGCTACAAGGCTCCCCTCCTGCAGAAATAGTCTGCCAGAGGTTATAAATGCAAACTGGAGGAGAGGTTCTCCTTGACCAGACATTTTGGGGACTTACGAAAAAGAGGGAAAGGGACTCTTTATACCTCATAGTGACAGAAGGGGCAATGGTTTTAAACTGACAGAGGGCAGGGTTACATTAGATATTAAGAAGAAATTGTTCCCTGTGAGGGTGGTGAGGCCCTGGCACAGGGTGCCCAGAGAAGCTGTGGCTGCCCATGGATCCCTGGAAGTGTCCAAGGCCAGGCTGGATGTGGCCCTGAGCAATCTGGTCTAGTGAGTGGCATCCCTGCCTCTGGCAGGAAGGTTGGAACCAGGTGATCTTTAAGGTCCCTTCCAACCCAAACCATTCTATGATTCTGTGTGATTCCAGTTATTCTTTGGTTAAGGTAAGATCTCAGACTCCTTCCTCTCTCAAATCTAAACCCATACATTTTCTGATTCCCACCCATCATTCTTGCACCCCACATGTTTCCCCACCCTGCACCCCAGCCCCCGAACCTGTCCACCGTGTGTTTTCCCTGCAGTGCCCATGTTGCTCCGAGCCTGACAGGGTGCTGCAGTGTGCTGGTGTCCCTCCTGCCCTTTGGCCAGGGAGCAAGCCCGGGCTCCTTAGGGATGCTGAGGCACCGCGGTCAGGAGTGTTGTGCAATCCCTGCAGCACTGCACGGGAGGGGTGGAGGAGGAGGAGGAGGAGGAGGGTGTGCTCTGGCCTCAGGGCTGTGCTTGGCTCTTGTCCCTGCTGGCTCAGAGTGCACGGATGGGACCAAAACCAACAAACCAACAGCCTGTGTGTGGCTGCTGGAGACTGAAAAATGTTCTGCAGAGGGAACGTGGGCCAAAGCCTGGTGGAATTCCCTCTGCCCATGCCTGTTTGCCCCTCGGACCTGCAGCGAGGGGAGATGTGCCGGCCATATCCCTAAAGAACTTCCTGTTCCTTCCTGCAGCCCCGGGGGAGGTGGAGCAGGATCTCTGGATCCCGCAGGGGTTTGGTGGAGTTCTGTGGGGAGGGCTGGGCACGCCCAGCAGTGCTGTGTCACAGCCTGGCAGGTGACACTGGCCATGGGCACAGGTGACACTGGCCATGGGCACAGGTGACACTGGCCATGGGCACAGGGTGCCCAGCGTGGTGTGGAGTGGGCAGTGCCGCTGGAGGCGGATGCTGAGGGACGGCTGGGGCATCTTTACAAGGCTCTGCTATTCCCAGGGAGAGTGGCAGGGTGTGAAACAGTTCCAGTCGATTGTTTATTCCCCCTCTGCATAAGAAAGACTTTTTTTTCCCTTTTTTATTCCCCCAAGTGCACTGTGGGTTTGCCCCCTCCGTGTCATTCCAGGAATTCCTTCTCCCCAGTGAGTGTTCTGTGTTTGTTTTTTGCAGGTCGAAGGCTTCTGACACGAAGGTGTTGATAGAGGACCTAGCGAACGACGTGAACACATGAGACGGCCGCGCTCTCCGATTCCGCATCCTTTGTTTTCTCGTTCTGTCTCCCTCTTCCCCGAGTAACCCGATCTCTGGTACAGATCCAGCTGAAAACAGGAGAAAACACTGAACACGTTTTCCGAGCTCTTCCAGACCAGATCCTATGGACTCCAACAAGCTCACTGTGTTTCGTTTCTTTTCTTCTGGGTTAATTTTAATGTTCTATTTTAAACAAACGAAAAACAAATAAAATATTTTACTTTGTTTTGCCAATAAAGAGGACAGTTCAGGAAAGAAGGATTGTTTACAGTCTCAACAAGGATATACAAACCTTATCTGGATAACGAAGCATCGTAGGGACTCCCTCATGGGACAGTGCCGAGAGCACACTCGGTTTCTGCTTGGCCCGGTTTTGACTGGTTGAAACCGGACTTTTTAAATCTGATTTTTTTCTTTTTTTGGTTGGTTTTTTTTCAGTTGTTTGGTTTTTTCCTTCATATCCAGCGCTGAGGCACTGGCTGCACTTGCAGGGAAAGTGCACTTAGAGCAGTATCTTCATTCATGAAGCTACTTTTTAATTTGATGTAACTTTTCTTATAATTTTTTTGGAAATAATGATGTATCTGTTGCATATAGTTTTCACATTATTTATGAAACTTAACAACCATATGAGAGTGATTTTGAGTCCTGTGCAATGAAGGTTGTAACGGTAAAACAAAGTGGGGAACGTAGATCTCCATCTCCAGGGTTGTGGCGTGATGCCCTGCAAATACCCCTCTCGTGAGACAACTTGCACCCGTGTGTACCTTCTCTCTCTTTTATTTCTTTTCAATTTTATTTTAAACCAAAGTTTCTCTTTCTGATATTTTTTTAGTTGCTGCTACTGCTTCTGGGCATGTCTCTTGTGCCGGTTCAAAGCCAACTTCTCCACGTGTGAAAGTAGCGCAGATGATCCCAAGGAAAGGAGAGTTGGTTCCCACCAACAGCACAAAACACTGGGCGAACAAAGGCTTTGGAACTTCATTCTCCAGATCAAAAAGTACTTTTCCAAGCCTTAGGTGTGTCATGGGGGCACCTCAGTCCGAGCAGAGAGCTTTGCAGGAGTTCTCCAGCAGCCCAGCAAAGCGGGACGAGGCGAGGAGGTGACAGTTCTTGTGGGACAGGGGCTCATCAGGCCGGGGTTTGGGAGTGGTGCTGTGTTTCAGGGAGCATGGGAAGAACTGTGGTGTGCCCACCTGATGGGGAAGGTGGGATTAAAAAACAGCTCTTCCCGTGGCTTCTGCTTCAGCAAAAAGCCTCTGCTGGGCGCTATCCCGGTGATCTGCCCCTTGCCCCATCTCACTGTCCCAGTTTGGGAAGTGGGGTACTGGAGCAGACTCGGGTAGTGGGCAGCCCATTATGTTGGAAGCGAGATGTGAGTTCGATGGCCTCGTTGGGCTCCCCTCCTCCTGGGAGGGAACCATGGCGGCCTCAGAGTCCTGTTGTCCTTCCCTTGGCATGCCTTGTTCTCCATGGGTCTGCCGGGGAAGGGTGAGACTCCGGAAGGAGGATCCTCGTCTGTCTGGTGACTCGCCTCTAGTTTGGGTGGTGGAACTGCAGGAATCTCTGCTCAGTTGCTGTTTGGTGGTTGTTTTCCTTAATTAGCACAGCGTCTCCCACGGCCGGTATGTTGCATTTCCTCAGTTTGCCTGCTGTGCCTCTTGCCCAGAGGAACTGAAGAAGGAAACCTGGTTCTCTTCATTTAATTGGAAATAGATTAAAACTCCATTGTGGTGCTGCTCCTCTCATCTGCCGCCGTGTCGGGCTGCTTGGGTGGGAGCGGAGCCGGCCGAGCAGAGCTGTGCTGTCCATCTTCCCTGTGTTCCTGGCTTTAACTCCCTTAGGTCAGCTGTTCGTACCCAAAGCAGAGCATTCCCACTCGCACGGAAGTGGAGTCTGAGATGTAAAGCCCCTTAGAACACTTCAGGTTCCTAATTGGCGTGCGTGCCGTGTCCGAACCGAGCGCGGGGGTTTCCGGCGGGGGGGAATGAAGCCGTCCCTGCCCGGGGAGGTGAGGGAGGGCAGCTGCACCGGGACAGAGGCAATCCAAAATTAGTGGGATTCATGAGAATCAAGTCACACCAATGGGTGTTACTTAAGCAAGTGGGGTTTTTTATACAAAGAATCTGAGCTTTACTGGTAATTCTTCTTTTCAGAGGGAAATTAAAAATACAGAGAGACATTATGAGCAATTTGCTCCAGTGGAGGGTGTCCCTGCCCTCGGCAGGGGTTTGGAAGTATATGGTCCTTAAGGTCGCTTCCAACCCAAATCTTTCCATGGTTCTGTGATTTGGAAGTGATGCCAGTCCCCTGGGAGCACTGTGCCTTCCTCAGCTGGGCTGGGGAGGGCAGGGCATGGCTGGGTGGCCTCTGTCCATCTGTCCATCCTGCTGCTGCACCGCCCGACCCTCTGCTTCCCAACCTGGTGGACAGGGTCAGCTTGCAAGTGATTAAATTCTTACTCTGCAGTTTACCCAAATCCTTATGGGAAGCAAGAATTCAGTGTGTCCATCTGCTCTGCTCCCTGCTCTGCTCTTTCTCTTCCCTTTTTCTGTCTTTGCTGGCAGGAGAAGTAAAGAAAAAAAAAGGCAGGTGGTGTGCTACGACGAGCAAGCGTTATCTCCTAAAATAAAACATCGTCCCTTTTTGGCAGTGAAGGTGCTGGCTCGGGGGAAAGCAGCCTGAATTCCCAGAGTGTGGCTTTTAAAGGCTCCTAGCTCCCAGCCTTGTGTCTGCCTGTTCCCTCCCTCCCAGAGATTTCTGAGAAATCAGGCGTGCAGATCCCTCCTGAGAGCGAGCACTAAAGCCGGGATGGCTCCACGTCTACGGGAACATCTGGCCAATAAAGGGAGACCTAATGAAGCAGAACAGATGGTGAGAGAAAATAGCCCTGTTGCTCCTTGGGAGCAGCAGGAGCGAGGGAAGTGGGGACATTCCCAGGGGGGCTTCATTTCCTGAGCTGGGCTTTGCTCGTGGGTGCTTGAAAACACTCCTGCAGGGAGAGCAGCAGGGTGGTGGTCCAGAAGGACAGAGCAGAGTTGAAAGGAGGGGAGGGTGAGGGTTTATCCATTGCTTCAGTTGTTGGGATGCAGCTGGATGGGAGGTGGAAGCTGAGGAAGGTCTTTGAGCTCTGGCTTTCAGGTGTTGGGCTGTGCCTCGTGATTCGGTGGCAGTCGGAGGTTGAGTTGTGCAGCTCTGAGGATGGTGCGGAGCTGCTTTGGTCTGGTGAAACCCATTAGGATGGTCCAGTCTAAGGGGAGGAGATGCCACACTGTGGCATTTGTGACTTCTGGAGATTCCCTCTGAACTTGCTTCTCCGTGCTGATTCCCTACTGCTTTCCATCCCGCCGCTCCTCGGGGAATTTTTGGGTTGTGGGGCTGAGGTGTTGCAGCTTTCAGAGTTTATTTGCTGGCTGGAGTTCCCCGCGTGGCTCGGGGATGGTGTCACCACAAACACCAGGTCCCTGTGCTCGGGCAGGGCGATGCCACGTGCTGTGGGTGTGTTCCCGAAGGGACAGCAGGGCAGGCTGGGGATCTTTGGACTCAGCAAGCAGGAGTGGGAGCTCCTCCAATGAGAACCGATGCTGTCCCGCCACATTTTAAAAGAAATGCATTTGCAGCACTCCTGGCTGCAGCCTGTATGTATCCAACAAGCTCCTACCTCTCTCATCCAGGTGCATTCCCAAAGCTGGTGCTCATCCTACACCTTTCCCAACCCTGCTCCTGCCCCTCCTCATTCTCTGCCTGTCTTTGCTGTTTGTCTGATTCCAAAGAAAGAGGTTGACTGGCAGCAGCCTTCAGCATGAACGTCTTGGAATGGGGGAGATCTCTGGTTGAAATCTCAGCAGAGTTGGATCCTTCTGTTCCTACTTCCCCAGAAACGTTTGTGCTGTGCGTTCTGCCTCCGTGCCAGCGCTCAGCCACTGCCCCAGTGTGGCAGACAGGGAGGGAAAGCACGTTCCTGGTTCAGGAGATAACAGTCCCCGGGGATTTCGCTTCCGATGAGCAGTGGAGACAGTGTGAAGCCTTTGAAGTTTGCCTGTGTTTTGAAGGGCTGAGTGGGTTTGGCTTTGTCCTGCCGGGCTGCTGCCTGCTCTGCTCGCTGGGCTGCGGGGGCTGTGTCCCCAGCGTCAGGCCGTGCCCTGGGATGTGTCCTGGGGCTGGGATGTGGCTTGGCAAGCTGGGGACACAAAAGCCACTTTGCTCACATGCTGTGTCCCGGCTCCATCCCGGCTCCATGTCCTCCCTCCTCTCCTCCGCCCCTCTGCTTAGCACTCGCAGGGGGAGGGTGATCTTCTGCCTTAAACGTTATTCTTTTTTTTAATTTACATTTTTATTCCAGAATGCAATCCGATTGTTTTGTCTCCTTGGAAAAGAGGGGCTGGGGCTCCTGGGGGAAGAGTGGGAAATCCCTACGGTACCTCTGCTGCAGTCACGGCTGGGCTCAGTGGCTGTCACCTTGTCAAACCTTGCCTCCTTTACATGGCGCCATCCCAAATTCCACACCTTGGGGCGAGTGTCACCTGCCACCACCGTGGGGCTGAACTGGTGTGTCACCATCCCTGGGGGCTTTGGTCCCTGCTGCAACACCCCGGGAAAGGAGAGGAAAGGGACACACCACGGGGAGAACCCCGATGCTGACACCCCGGCCCCACTCCCGGTGCGAGCCAAGGGCTGCTCGGGCAAGAGGCACCGACCCTGCCTGGGAAGGGGCCCTGCAGCCTGACAGTCCCTCAAGCTCTCTAAACCAAATTGCAAACTCTTCACTCCAGAGGGGAAATTGGGCATCCTGGTAGAACTTGCGATGACCTCTCCACCCCGCAGGTCCTCGTGGCGAAGGATCGGAACTTGGAAGGGGCCTGGGGTGGAAATGCCAAAGTTCCCCCCGGGTCCCACTGCCGCCTTCCTCTCCCCCTCCCCGCTGTGTTGGTACTAAATGATCTTTCTATGAAGCCCTGTAGATGTCAAAAGTAATTATGGAGTGTGATTAGTCCTCTGTGGGTGCTTTCTTTCTTCCCCCCTCCTTTCTCTTTTGCTATCCCCTTCTCCACTCTTCTGTTTTGGCTCAGTGGAAAAGGTGAGGACAAAGAATTGCCGCTTGCTTGGACTCATGATGTATCTGTGACTGCGCTATTAGCTGTCTCCTCCTTCCTCCCCAAATGGATATAATTTTGAAGTGTGGAATTCCCTTCTTGATAAGTAGGTTTAAAAAAAAAAATACTGCACAATGTGATACTGTTTCATAGTTCCTAGGTGGTTGTATAAAGCAAAGTTACTGTGATTGTGTTTTTTCAAAGGAAAAAGTGATTGGTTACGAAATCTGTCCTTTTTTCATTATTACAAGCTCTTTGTTTTCCAATGATCTGATGGCTCTTTTGTCCCTGGTCTGTGTGTGTGTCTTCCCGAGTCCCACCCCTGTTGCTGCACCCACCCAGGGAGTGTTGGCCTCTGCTGCTCTTGCTCTCTTGGGAGCTGTGGGGTGTCGCTGGTGGCTGGAGGTGGAGGACATTCATGTCCTGGGAGGAGGTGGAGGTGCTTGGAAGAGGGAGATGTATGAGGAGGGGTTGGAGGTGGGCAGGAGGGGCTCACAGGAAGCGGCCCAGGGCTCACACCCAACGTGCCAGGGGCTGGAGGAAACCTCCTGCCCAGACCGTGCTGTGCTGGCCAAAGGCTCGGGGTCCTTCTGGGAGCCTTTGGTGGACTCTCTCCAGCTGATCTCCAGTCCGAGGTGTTGTCCTGCCAGCACAGTGGGTGACCAGAGGCTGAACAGCCCAACCCCGGGTTGTTTGGGGTCTGTGCTTTCATTTCGCGCTTTAAATCTCTTCATCGTCTCTTGCAATCAATCTCCCTCCAGAAGAGAGCCCAGCGCCCTGAAATCACTCTAAGCCTGTTGCTGCTCACAGCCCCCGCTTCCCGGAGGTTTAATCCCAGCCACGGCTCCCTGCTGGCATTCCCTGGCTGGTGGCAGGAGCCCGGCTGGTGGCAGGAGCCCTCCTGCTGCCCTTCCTTTGGCACCTCACCCCAGCTCGATGGGGACATCTCCCCGGCGCGTGTCACCTGCACTGCCCAGGCAAAGGAGCCAGGATCCCCTTCTGGAATGGGGTACAGGTAAGGATGGTCCTGGCACCGCAGGGGAGGTTGGACCCTGGTGCTGGGGGACAGGGTGAGGGCGGTTCCTCTGCCCTGGGCTCTTCCACACAAAACTTGCAGCTGGCCCCTCCTGCCTGGAAGCAGCCAAGGGAAGATGCTCGGTCTGTTCCCCCCATGGAGTCACCCCTGCTGTCAGCCCCCATGGGGAAGGAAGCCCTTGGGCTCGGGTTTGGCTGTGTTGGGTGTCCCAGGGCCACCGGGGTAGCCGGGGACATTTTAAGAAGATAAAAGTGATTTCTTGCTGCTCGTGCTGGCAGGGGCCGGTGTGGCCAGAGCCAGGAGGATTAAAACAATTTCATAATCCTGGTGATTTCCTTTTGATCGGGATTATGAAACCAATCACGAATATCAAAAGGCACGGCTTAAAGCGGCAGCCGGAGCAGGGCCGGGACGCCCCGGGCCCCCTCAGACCCCTCGTGCCCCGGGGGACGGCAGCCCTGGCACCTCCAGGTAAGCGCTGCCCACTTCTCCTGCGTGGTGGGGCCTCGGGGGGCAGCATGGGGGGTTTTGGTGCGTGGGGAGCAGGTACGTGTCGCTCGCCGGGTTTAGGGGAGGGATGGGTGTGGATGCACCGAGCTCCCACCGTCCTCCTGCCTGGAAACGCCACGGCCCTGGCTCGCTGTGGGTCCAGGCAGGATTTGGCCTCCGGGAAAACAGGAGAATTTAGCACGGCTGCAAACGTGTGATGCTCGCAGGAGGGTGCCGAGACCCGGCAGGCTTTGCTGCTGGAGAAATCCCCCCAGCCCCCGTGGCACCCGGGGAGGGGGCCCGGCTCCGCTCTGCTCCGCCGCCGTCCCAGCCCGCAGCCCAGACAAAGGACATTCCTGAGAGCGGGCCCCGGCGGCCGGGATCGCTCCGGCCCGGGGTTCCCCTCTGCGGAGTTCCCTGGCTGGCAGCGCGCGGTCCCCCCCATGTCCCCATGTGGCGGTGGCCGCGGTGGCTTGGCCCTGCGGGGACCGGGCGGTCCGGGGCCGGCTTTGGCCGGGTGCCCCGGCGTGGGGTGCGNGGGGCGGGAGGCAGGGCCAGCCACGGCCCCACAGCCCAGCCAAGCGGCTGAGCTCGGGCTCGGCTGGAGGGGCCGGGATTTGCTGGTTTGGCCGTTTATTTTTTTAATTTCTCTTTTTCCCTCCCCTGCTTCCTTCCCTTCTTCCGCTTTCTTCTCCTTCTTCCCAGCCCTCTCCCGATGCTGCTCCGGGGGTAAGGACAGCCCTCGCATCCCGCCCGTGGCCCCGTCCCACTCAGCCCGGGGCACTGAGGGGAGCCGGGGGGCGATGGGGCCCGGGGGTTCACGGGGATGCTCCTGCAGCCCCGGCCATGGGGGAGGCTCCTCCAGGGGTACCAGCGGGGACAGGATGCTCCCGGCGGGGTGCAGGAGGGCAGCGGCACCCGGGTGCCTCCGGGACCGCGAGGCTGGCGCAGGACGAGTGCCACGTGTGACCCCGGGGGCCGGGCCGGAGCAGGGGCTGGCGTCTGTCTGGTGGCACCTTCGGCGAGTTGTCGCCGGGAGGAATTTCTGTTCTGCGGAGGTTTGGGGCCTTGGTTTAGCTCAGAAAGTGCCATTTCCCTGCGGGTCTTCTTGCTGGGTGCCCCAGGGCACCTGGAGAAGTGTGGGCAGGCACCCGGGCCCCTGCCCAGCCCCTGGCCACCCGCTTTGGGGAACCACCGATCCCCCACTGCTGCCCCATTTCCCCCGCTCCCCGTTCCTCCTGTTGGCACAGTGTCGCTGCTCTGGGTGGGTGGGTGGCCTCGTGCTGTGTCACCTCCCTGTCCCCTTCCTCTCCAGGCACACGCGGGTGGCATTGCGTGCGTCCGCCCCCCAGGGCGGGTGGGGTGGTGATGCCGTTTGTGGAGGCACCAGGGTGGGTGCTGGGGAGGCCGCGGGTCATGCCTGGGTTTTGTCCCTGCAGGACTCATGGAGGGGAGCCCTCCCGCTGAGGCGCGGCGCCTGCCGCGGCCCCCCAGGCAGCACATCCCGAGCG
>VZRQ01004838.1:220354-238347 GCA_013397975.1 Machaerirhynchus nigripectus | reverse complement strand
GGGCTCGGCGCTCCCCTCGCCGGAACCGGCAGGCAGCAGGCAGCCGGGGGACGGGGCTGGCCAGCCCAAAGCCCGCAGTGGCGACCTCGCGGCCGGGGGCAAGTGCAGCGCCTGCGGCTCCTTCCTCGGTGCTGCCGCCGGCCGGGGCACGGACACGCAAGCTGCCCCCGACGTGGCCAAAAGTAGTCCTGCGGCACAAAGAAGCGTCCCAGGGGATAGCAGGGGGCCGAGCGCTGCCCAGACAGAGCCTAAAATCAGGCCTCTGGGCCCCGGAGGGTCCCCGCTGTGGATCCTGCCCTCCCGGCAGCGCATCCACACCGAGAAGATCAAGGAGACCTACATCGGGGACGTCACCTACATTGATGAGGTGGACTCGGCCCTAGAGAGCACCGACACCTCCGACAGCTGCCGGACGGACAGCGAAGAGGCCGGACCCCGCAGCCCCCACCTGCGGGGGCAGCGGGACCCCCGGACTCGTGGGCACAGAACTCCCTGTGCCACCCCGCAGCCAGAGGCAAGGGCCAGGAAGGGGACGTGTGTGGCCAGCGGTGGCCCCGAGAGTGGGGACTCGGGTGGTGCCACGAAGCACACGGGGGTTGTTTGCCCCCCACCACCGGCAAGAACCAGCAGCCGGGAAGATGGGGAACCCCATCGGCATCTGGGGGGAAGCAGGGGAGTGGGAGACACTGCTCATCCCCCGCAGCCGCCCAGTGAGCCCCCGGAGCCCTCCCCGCAGCTGAGGACCAGCACCCCCATTCCAGGCAGCCACGTCCCTGCTCTCCCTCCCACCAAGAAGGCCTGCTCCCAGGTGCCTTGCAGGAAAGCGCTGCTCTGCAGCGGCAGTCGCCAGGCGTCGAGCCAAGGCGCCCGGGGCCCGGAGCCGGATGCTGGCAGCGCCGCCCAACCCCAGCCCGGGGGCACGGCGGGGCCGGGCGAGCGGCGAGGTCCCTGCAGCCCGAGGTGGGTCCCTGGGAGCCCCCTCCGTGCATTGTCCACCAACAACTGCAACAACACCCACGGGCAGGACGGCCCGGGGATGGCCAGAGGTAAGAGGCCCACGCATGGGGTGCTGGGGGGTCCCGGTGAAGCAGGCGCGTGACTGCCCCTCTGTGGTTCCAGGAGCGCTGCCACACCCCGCTGCCAGCCCTGTCACCCCCGTGCCCCCGGACGCTGCTCGTCCCGCCGGGGAAGCTGCCGGGACGCCGGGAGCGCAGCAGCAGCCGCGCCCGGCCGGGAGCGCGGCACACGGGTGAGTGAGCACAAGCGGCCACGGCATCCCAAACCGTGCAGCCTTGAGCATCCCTCCTGGGCACTGCAGGATGCTCCTGGGTTGAGCTCCCCGGCTCCAAAAACCTTGCTGTGGGTTTGGGGAGCTGCATCTGGGCTCTGCCAGGCGTGTTACAGCAAATGTGCCAGAGGTGTTCTGCTGGTGTCGGGTTCTCCCCTTTGGGGGAAAATCAGCTCTTGGGGCTTTCCAAGTGCGAGCCTGCCAGCCCTGTGCCTGGCGCTGCGTGTCTCAGCCTGGCAGGAGAGTTGTGAGGTGGTGCTGGGTCCTTTGAGCCCGTTGCCAGGATGTGATCCCTTGGGGTGAAGCAGGGGGTTCTTAGAGGTGGTAAACACCTGAAATAATGGGGCAAGCGGGGAGGGAGCCCTTCGGGTCGCTTTGGGTAGTGACAAACTTGTGTGTGCTGGGTCGCTGCTGCGGGGAGGTGGCTGCGGGGAGGCCTGCCCACCGTGCTGCAGCTCTCAGGGCCACCAAGGCGAGTGCAGGATGCACCCACAGCTCAGAGGCAGCTGCCGGCCCCGCTGCCGCCCCAGGTGCGCGGTGGGTGACCACCATCCCTCTCCACCCAGGGAGCCGGGGCGGCCAGTGAGCCGCAAGGGCAGCAGCGCTTCAGCGTTGGGGCTGAAGAAGCTCCTGTGCAGCCTCAGCCAGAGCACCAAGCAGCGCCTGGGCCGCTTCCGCTGCTACAGCATGGAGCAGCTCCCGGCCCCCGGCACCTCCCCCCCGGGCAGCTCCGGCGTCAAGAAGTCCCCGTCCCTGCAGTCCCTGCAGCTGGTGAGCCTGGACATCACCCCATGCGAGGGGTGCCCACGGGGAGATGGGGGTCACACAAGAGAAGGGATGCTGGGCTGGGATGAAATATTCCTGGGTACAGATTTAGGGCTCGGGCGGTCCTGGAGGGGCGTGGGGGCATGCACCACCCCAAACCTGCTGGGTTTGAATAGCCCAGAGCCAACTGGGAAGTGGAAGGGGGAAGGAGGGAGAGAGGGGGTGTAGTGGAAGAGCAGACATGCTTGTCCCTCCTCAGCAGTGAGTTGGGGAGTTCTCCAGGGGGGTGGGATGCCCAAATTTTCTCCACTCCCTTGGCACATCAGTGGGTGAAGCACTGTGGTGCTGCAGTTTGTCCCCATCTCAGCCAGGTGCTCTTCCCCAGGTGTCACCCTTCTGCCAGCCCCAGAAAGCCGCCTCTATCCAGAGCCTGCACTCCCAGCTGGGCAAGGCACCCCGTGCCAGTGCCTACCTCCTGCCCCAGACCACGGTCGACAGGTAGGATGGGGCCTGACACATTGCTGCTGTGCCTAGGAAGGCTGTTTTGGGGTGTTGCGGTGGCTCGGTGCGGCCAGGGGCTGCATCATCCGGTCTCCAGCAGCTTCCCGTCCCCACCCACCCATGTTCCCTCTCTCCACAGGAAGGGGGGCTCAGGGCCGCAGCGCTCGCTGAGCGTGGAGGACATCGGGGCGCCTGTCCAGCTGCGTGCGGTGGGGCGCGTGGTCGAGGTCTTCCCTGATGGCACCAGCCAGCTGGAGCTGCAGCGACCCCCCCACGGCGCCTTCGGGTTCTCCGTCACCTCTGGGCACGGCCGGCCCGACACAGGTACCGTGGGATCATGCCAAGGCTTTGGCGCAGCACGGTCCCTCCGCAGTGGCTCTTGTCCCACCCCAGGAGCAAGCCTGGGCACAGGTGGCTGGGGTTGCTCCATGGCTGCTGAGCCCCAGGGGTGATGGTGGGTGGGGGGATGCTGCCACACGTGGCTTTGGGCACGCACGGTCCCACGTGTCCCTCAGCACCTGGCTTGAGACACGCAGCCCGTGCCGAAGGCCGTTTTTCACAGGTTTGTTTCTGTGCAGCCCCTGGGCGCCCCGGGGGCAGGAAGGGCTCTCAGCCATCCCTTTCCCTCCGCAGGTGTCTACGTGCAGGAGATGGCAGATGCCGGCACAGCCAAGCTCTACGCGGGGCTCCTGGGCGTGGGGGACGAGATCCTGCAGGTCGACGGCGCGGCCGTCTCGGGGCTGGGGCTGGCCCGCATCCGCGAGCTGCTGCTCCAGGCCGACACCCTGTCCCTCCGCGTGCTCCGGCACCGCCCGGCGCCACGGTAGTCCTGGCACGGCTCCTGCAGAGCCTGGTGGGAGGAGGAGGATGTCCCAGTGATGTCCCAGGATGCTGCAGAATGGCACGGCATGGACCAAGCTGCCTTGCAGAGCCAGGACCTGCCTGGCTCCACTGCAGTGGGAGCAGGTGGCTTTCCTTGGCCCCCTAGGAGAGAGTGTGCGACCAAGGACCCCTCAGAGTCTCCAGGAGCTGCCCAAGTGTGGGGGACAGGGGACAACCTGGCCCTGACAGAGGTGGGTGGGTCTGTCCTGCTGGGCACTGGGGTGACCAGCATGGGGACACCCCATCTCTGTGAATCCAGGAGACAGAAGGCTCCCTGCCAGCACTGCCACCCTGCGCTCGAGGGCTGGTGGGGTTCTTTTAAATTATTTCAAACTAAAACCCAGAAATATATCTCTGCAATAATGGAACAGTGCTCTTGGGGCATGGAGGGGCTGGGGTGGTGCTTGCTGGTGTGGGGTCTTTGCTGCTTGTTTTCCCATGGCCCTGCTGCTCCACCAGCCACCTCCTGACCATGTTGTGGTGCTGGCAGGGCCCTGGGCAGGCAGACGGGGGCCTCAGCCACCTGCAGGGATCCTTCGGGAATTTGAGGTGTTCTTTTTTCCAGCCATGGAAGGCAAAACACATCCTTGGAATGGGTCTCTCCAGCAGCGGTGGCATGGCAGCAATGGCTGCCCTCTGCACAGTGGTGCCCCACATCTGGGTACAGCTGCCTGCAGCAACCCCACATCTGGCCACAGCAGCCCACAGTGCTGAGGTGACCCCAGAAACTGCAGATGCTTCTTACGCCTCAAAAGCCAGAAGGGTAATGCCAGGCAAATGCTGGTGGGAGAGCTTTTCCCACTCTGGTGCCAGGAGACCCTGAGCTTGTCCCAGGAGCAAGAGTCAGGCACAAAGGACCGGAGACCTGTGCTGCTGCATCTTTATTTAGTGTTAAAGGGAGGGGCACCACCAGCGACAGAAAAGCAGATGTACACAGGGGAAGGGACCAGAGACACTCGGGTGGCTTGTGGTGATGCCAGCAGCTGGGCCGCCCCCCGGACTACCAAAGGAGCGGTCCTGCATGGGAGTCATTCCCGAAGGATGCACAGCCACGCTGGAAGTAACGCGGGGATCAGAGGTGTGCAAACACCGGCCGGCAGCGAGCCCTGCTCCCTGCCCAGACCCACGCTCCTGGGGAGGTACAAACCCACGGAGTGGCACAGACTGCCACAGCCAGCCTTGCAAAGCAGACACCACCTACTCCCTGCAGCGTAACCAGAGGGAACGGGATGCTCTGCAAGGATAAGGAGCCACTGTGGAGTCGTGAGTGCGGGTGGGCGCCGAGGCACCACGTGTGCGTTACTGAGGAGCACCCGGGCAGGCGGGGAGGCTCCGCCCGGCCCCGCCCGGCTGCAGAAGGCACGGAGCCGCCGGCTGTGCGTCCAGCGCCTGCGGGAGGGTCGGGCAGGGGGCCACGCAGACCTCAGAGGGAGCCACGAAGCCGGGGGGGAGGAGTGTTCAGTCCCGGAGGTAAAGCTGTCAGGTGGTGAGATTCTAAGGCGGGGGGGGTGATTTTGGGGGCGATTTGCAATTTCAGCAGAAGTCTTTGCGTCAGTGCCAATTAACTTCCTCCCCCAGCCCCATCTGGGAGCCATAAGCCAGCCTGTGCTGAGTCTTTTCATGTTTGCAACTTAAAATATGGGAGCCGACTGGAGTAAGAAACCGTTTTTGCTTTCCTGAAGAGTCACCCCATATCCCACAATCGGTGTTCGCAGCACGACCCCTCCGCCTGTTCCTCCCCGGTGACACTGCCCAGGTGAGCTTTTTTCACCACATTTTTGGTATTGCCCACCTGGCTCCTCCACATTCCCTGTAGGGAATCCGACTCTGCTCAGACAACTTAAAGTGACAAACAACTGGGAGGTAACAAAAGGACTGGGAAGGAATATGGAAACATGATCTAGCTTTGAATCTCCTGCCTTTTGGTTGCTTACAACAGAGGTGTCCAAAAAATAGCGGTTGGGAAAAATTAAGACATCCTATTTACAAGTTCATATACACTTAAAATACATCACTGAGCACTGTTCCTCTGATTATGTGTGTTGTGCACCCGCAGATAGAACGTAGCTCGAATGGTCATCAAAAAAATCTTTAAAGTCTTTTTTTTCCTTAAAAAAAATAAGTTATTTTAGACCTGACAAATCACTTGCCAAAGGGAAGCAGCTGTTAAACAGAAGCAGTGACTCAGTTATGCAAGGGCAAGGAAAGCATCAGTCAATGAGCTTTAGAGGCCTGTATAAAGAGGGAGGCAATTTTAAAAGCTTTAAGACTCTCCCTCTCTGGCTCACGGCTGATTGCCAGTGCTCGGCATGCACCACCCCTGGTTTAAAGCTCTGGGGTGTCTGACGGGGCCTGGGTGGCCGATGGCAGAACATGAGACCCTACAGCTCTGCCTCTGCCCAGGTGTAGAGGGTAAGAAAGCTCTGCTGGGACTCACTGTGCTCTCTCAGCAGTGAATCGGTGGCACAGAGCCGGCCCACAGGAGGCAGGGAGGGGCAGGGGGAGCAGGGCCAGGGCTCCCCTCCCTTGCCGTGGCTTGGGGGGTTTTCACCCTTCCCGGTAATGTTTGGGGCTGGCACTGGCAATGCAGTTTGTAATGCTCAGTGAAGTCAGTAATTCCTCCCCCTGTCCCATCCTCCCCGGGGCTAGCTGCTCTGTGTCTGCGTCCCACCGGCTCCTACCTGCACTGGGTGGAAGTGCGGGGGTCAGCTCCCCCTCCAGCTCCCTGGATCCAGGCCTGGAGCCCAGGTCTAGATTGCATCGCACCAAGGGAGGAGGCAGCTCCAGTCCTCCACCCCCTCTCCCCGGGGCCAGGGGAGATGCCGGCGCAGCCGAGCCGCAGTCCTCGGAGGAGGATGGCGAGAGCTGTGTGCGGGTGTTCCTGCCGGGGATCTCTGTGGGCGGACGGAAACGGGGAGAGTTTCATTTCCCCGCGCTGCCGGGGCGAGGGGGCGGGGAGGGGGTGTCCCAGGAAGTTCAGTTTTTGTCATCACAGAACAAAAATCAGGATGAGCACCACTAGCAAGATGATGAAGAGGACAACAATTGCACACCACTGCCGTCGATCTGGAAAGAAAAGGAAACATCAGTCTTCCTGTTTTAGTGGAGAAGGAAAACTGGGGGAGCATTTTTCTTCACATACTGCTAGGAACCAAATTCAAACTTAAGCTGTAAAAAGCCAAAACAAGTTCCTGTGGGAGAAAGGCAGTGGCGCTGTATATTGCAGTGAGGCATTCTCCAGGACACACTGGGGTTTGGGAATAGCTGTGGGAATTCTGAGGCTTCTTCCCAACCAAGTTCAAAGAGCTTTGAAAAGCTGGCTCAAAAGCAACTGGGAGGAACAGGCAGAGAGCTGCTGTGTTTGCTGTTCATTCATGAAGTAATCTGTTTGCCAGAGGAACAAGAAGGGATCCGGTGAAAGCTGCCCTGAGGAGCTCTGCCAGGAAGAGATTGTGGTGGCTTCCCTTAGAACAGGGCCAGGAATCAGGTTTCCCTGGACATCTTTACACCTCATTGGCTCAACACTACATCACCTCAGAGAGCCGCTGTCTGCCCCTGTGAGATGATGGTGCAGCAGTGCGGACAGAGCTGCTGGCACCCCCTTAACTCCTAGGCACAGCAACTACCCCAGAAAGAGCCCTCCACCCTCCCTGGCACATGTGATGCCAGGAGAAATGCTCGTTCACGACACTCAGAAACACTCTGCAAAGATCCATGGTTTTTCCCAGAGGAAAGGGCAGAAACACAGGGTTCAGCCAGGGCTGTGCTGCTGCTGAGCTACTGCTGACCCAAAGTGCACCGTCAGCACTCCAAGTGGTCTCTCTAGGGCTCTTCTCCCACCACCTCATAAATCCCTCGGACAGCCTAATGCTGCAGAGCACAAATGCTTTTCCTCCTGACTGGCTGCTGCCTTCCCAAGGTACTGAGCACCCACGGGAGAGGGGTGCTGGAGGAGGCGCTGGCTGGGCGCAGTGCCAGGCTCGGAGGCAGCCGGCAGCGCGGGACCTCCCGGCAGGCAGGCCAGGCTTCCTGTTTGCTCTGCCCGCGGCGCCCCGCCAGCCCCCCGGCTTCAGGCACAGCCTTATAAGGACTTTTCTGTGGGTTCAGCACAGAATTCAGCTCTTTCCTCCACCAGCTGAGAGATGTGACCGGCAAGAGGCCTGCAGGCACCAGCAGCCCGAGGGCAGGTGGGATTTGGGAAGGGGATTGCTGCAGGCATTCTGGTGCGGGGGAGCCACACACAGTGGCCGGTGTTTAATGGCACGTTGACAGCTTTTGTTCCTCAGGCAGCCCGGGAAACTGCGGCAGAGCAGGAGGCTGCAGAGCTTCCCCTCCCAGCAGCTAGAGGGGGATTTTCCCAGCAGTAGCGGCATAAATAGAAAGGCATCTGTAAATAAAACAAAGGCAAGGGACAGGCAGCAGAGCAGTTCCTGGGCAGGAGCAGCTGCCGGGCTTGGAAGCCTTCCCCCTCTTTCAAGAGCTGAGAGCTGCTCCCTCCCCTCGGCTGGGTGGGTGGGAGCACAGTGTCCCGGCCTGAAGATCCAAGGGCTTGTCTCTCCCTTTCCAGGACTGGATCCCACTTCCCAGGACCTACCACTCGTCATGTGAGACACTTTGGCGAGCTTCTTCATGACGTTATCAAGGCGCGACTGAGTGCTGTCTAACTCGTGGGAGAAGTCGTCCAGCATCCTGAGGACACAGAAGCAGGGCACTGGTCAGCACGTGGCACATCCCTTCGGGATTTTGCAGCACACACACACGTGGATCAAAACACTCATGTGAGTGATCAGAGTATCACACCTTGGCAGACAAAATGAATGTGGCCTCCTCTCCTGGAAGCACCCAAGGGAAGGGAAAAAACCTGCTGAAACAGCAGCTGTGCTTTGGTGAGAAGTAACTCGGGATTCCTGCTAGACTGATCCTCCCTGTGTGTTTGTGGCTGAACTCTACACACACCTGCAAGGTGAGGAGTGGGGGGGGCTTCCTCCTTACTAAAGGAAAGTCTCATTTATAAGCTGCGATTAGCAGAGACTGGTTAGATCTAGGTGTCAGCTTGGACTTCAAGTTTCTTTTCTTGTTAAGGGCTTGCAGTTGAAATTAAAATCTTGTTTCAGTCATGCATCAAGTGGGAATGAGATCTGCAGTTGCTTTTAAGGTGCTTTTCAAGCTCTGCATGGAAGTTACCCTTTTACTTCCTCCACGCAGTGACTAATGAATCTGAAAGCCTTCCTGAATCCATGCTTTGTCAATGCCATTGCACATCCAGACTCAAGGTACCAATCCAATTGTCTCCAGCCAGTGGGACTTTAAAGCTTAATGCATTTAAAAGGACAGACTCTTTCATTTGGAGTGCCAGGGCACTTGTTAAACCTTCATTCAGGCTGGGGAAAAAGGAGGAGTTGTAAAAACCTCACTGTGGTAGTTAGGAGCTTATCTAGCAAGCACTGATGGCTTGTATGATGATCTAGAAACAGACACGCCACACCAATCTCCTCTGTGAGAGCAGACGATTCTCATGCTGCACAACTTCACACAGGAGGGGGGTTTAAACTTCCTCTTCTCCATTAAAGATGAAATCACAAGGGACATGGCCCTCCAGACTCCTACCAGCCAAACAAGGAAGGGTTTTAGGCATGAACCCTTCAAGCCTTTCTGGAATCATAGCTGTTAGCCTGCACAACTGGGAACTTGTTTGCAAAGGACAAGAACTGGGAAAGAAATCTAATTTATATGTAAATGAATGGATTCGAAATGACTTTGTGAGCTGCCCTTTAACCCTTTGCGTGGGTGAGGGTTATTTTTAACTTCAGTGATGAAGAACAGCTCTGTGCTGTGTGTTTCAGGGCAGCAAGGCAGAGCTGAGAGCTCCCAGCCCCAGCAGTTGTCCAGGGGCAGCACAAAACCCTGTAGAGTGAGGAAGTGGCCAGTATCTGCACTACACAGCACCTCCTGCCCTTACCTGCTGGCTGCCTGAGGGGAAGCATGAGAAAAGGAGAAGAGGAAAGGTAAGGTGGCAGTTAAGCCTGCTCTAGATGCTAGCCTAGATGCAGGCTTCTAAACAAAGGAGGTTGCAGTTGGATCCTTGAAGATTGCAGGACAAAATGCTTTCCACAGGTTGGCAGGGAGAGGCTGCCTGAGGGACCAGTGAATTCCAGGCTCTACTGGAGGCAGAGATAGGTGTGAGGACATCCAGCCTTGTTGCAGCCAGCCCCATGCCAGGTTTTTGCCGCCATGTCTCACACTTACACTGCTTGCTCCTCCAGCTCCCCGCCAATGCGCTGGGACATGTTCTTCAGCACGCCGATGCTGCCAGAGACCAGCTCCAACTGCTCATCCTGCTGCTCCACAATCAACTGGGGCCAAAGAAAAGGGAAATGGGCAATTACAGATCTGCTGCCTGCAGCTGGGTTGGAGCCAGCCCATGCAGTGGACAGGCACACGCTGCTCGGCCAACATCAGCTGTGAGGCCTGGGCTCAGACCTAAGCCACCAGGAATGAGGACCGTGTTCCTAAGAAATGCTGGAGAGGTGACAACCAGAGGAAAGCCTCCATGGCATGGCACCCCCGTGGCACAGCAGGCTGCAGCCTCCAGACATCCCTGCAAATCCAGCCTCAGCTCATCCATGCTACATGCTAAAGTGATTTAAAGTGACTCTGGAAAGCTTCAAGGGCTGGTCATCAAAACCTTGGCGAGGTAAGCAGGTATGGCCAGGGAGGCACAATGATGCTGTGCCTGGGAAATGCCGGGAAATGCCACCTGGAACATGCTGCAGCTAACACGGGGTTAATGGAAGCAGAAGGCTGTTGCAGCTTCTACAGCTAAAAATAGCCAGCCTGGCTCCGAATGTGCCAAAGGAATAAGTCTGCTGCTGTTTTAAGTCATTTTCAGGGCACAGTCACGCTAAGGATTAGCTTTACCCTAGTTACCTATTTCTGAAGCTATTTATCTCCCTGGAGTCAGCAGGTAAAACGTGTCTGGAAGCCGACGTGGCATCACGGGTCAGGAGCTTTAGCAGAGTTTGCCACCTCCGAGTCACTGCCTGTGTCAAGGCCCTGTAGTTCTCCAGTCTGTGCCCGGCCTGGGCACTTCTCCAGGCAAACTCCCCTGTCAGCTGGGAAGTGCAGCTGGGAAGTGCCTCACCAGGGGTTCTCCCAAGCCCTACACAGGCTTTCTCACTAATCTCACAGTGACAAAGGCAGGAAAAGGAAGCAGGCACATGCTCCTGCTCCCAGCCTGTTCTGGTGGGAGATGCACACAAACAGCAAACACTTTTTAACCAGGGAAGTTGCATAACAGAAACAGGCCCTTTTCTTTTTGCAGTGTTTCTACTCTTCCAAGGATTTCAGCACTCCTTGTACTATTAAAGCTTAGCGTGCTACATCTTCCAGATTGTGCCGACTGCCTCCTGAACACAGCAGAAGCCCCACGCCTTCAGGGTTAAAAACTTTGTGCCAAGATCATCCAAAGCTGTGCTGCACAGGAAATGCATGCACAGATACATGCCACAAGCAAAGAGGAGGACTGTCAGGCTCCTGGAGCCAGACCAGTCCCCCTGGCACCCATTTGGCAAGCAAAGCTGTTTATTCTGTGTGGTGCCAGCTGCCTTACCTGTTGTTGAGCTTGCTGCTCCTCGATGAAGTGTGAATTTGCTAATTGCAGCTCCCGGTCCAGACGGCTGTATTTGTCAGATCCAGAGCTCCAACTCTGACTTCCACTCTCTCCCAGGAGTGCCTAAACAGATGCAGAGAGTTCCTAGCAACACCCTTGTGTCTGCTCACAGCCTGTCTACAGGGTGAGGTGGGAAGGCAGACAAGGCAACACTCGTGTACAGATGCACACAGCATCCCTTTCCTCCTGCTGTCGCTACCCAGCCGAAGTGCTGTCATGAACTAAACCAACACAGAGCCAAAATGCCAGCCTGGGAAGTCTCTGCAGCCTGGGATTGCAAATAGGCCGCTCCAGCAGCAGGAGAGCTGGAGTGTGGCCGACGGACAGTGCGTGCAGGAGGCCTGCACAGCAAAAAGGACTGGCAGAGGCCTGCTCAAGAGGCAGCACTGTGTGCTCGGACACGTGAGCTGGGAAGTGTCCGGATGTATTGTGTTAACAGATGTACAGCTCGAACTGAGCACTCTGCTGCTAATGACAGGGGCTTAAGAGGGTCTGGATAAAGTACTTAACCAGTTGAGCTGACAGTAAAATAATGCAATATATAACCAGAGCAGTGCTGTGTGCTTATGTTCTATGATCCAGGCTGCCTATCCCTTCAGCAGGCTCTTCAGCTGCCAGCAAACAAAGTTACTTCTGCTACCTGCCCCACAACCTGAACAAAGAAGCTTGTGCAAAGCCTGCAGATGTGGCTTCCCAGCCAAATACGTCTGGTCCCTGAAAGGGGAATAACCCAAGCTACCGATGCTGGAGAATAAACACGACCTGCAGGTGAGGAACTGCACCGTGCAGCACAGGTCAGGGACTCTGCCCTCCAGTCTGGAAGCTAGGCTGACTTGTAACGAGACCATCCCGCAGCTCTTGGTTGTGGGCAGGAGGGAATGACTGAGTGTTTGTGAAGAACAGCAAGACAATGACCAGGCTGCTCTGTCAGGCTGAAAAGAAGACAGCCTCTACGGTTCATCTGACTTATACAGTTCAAGGAGGGGTGAGGAAAGCTGACAGACTGACCATGCAGGAAGCCAGCAGGACATCTGGCTTTGTCTGCCCCCGAGACACTGAGCAAGCTCCTGGTCCCTCCAGTTTGTGGCAAGGGCAGCTCCTTTTTATTTAATGCAGTGCACTAGCTTTTCCTGCAGCATCAGTAGAAAGGGCCTGTTTGCCAGCCTGGGCTGTGAGGGTCAGGTCACCGCTAGCCAGCCCCTCAAACACAAAGCCCAGCACAAGCCTCGCAGTCCGGAATGAAGGCGAGGGGCTGGGAAGGGAGAGGAAGGCGGCAAGGGGAAGTCAGTTTTCCTGACCAGATGTCGCTGCGTGAGCTGAGCCATATGGTCTCCTGCAGCTATCAGGAACCTCATGCAAAGGAAAGCACCAAATTGCATGGAAAGCTACAGACTTGTTTGAGCAAGGGTGTCAGAGACTTTGCTGCTATGAGTGTTTACCAGGCACATCAGTTAACCCTGTGACAAGCTCAGGAATGAGCTCTGTGCTTCTCAGTTTGCTTTTGCCACATGTGGTAAGGCTGATGCAGTACAGACCATTAACGGTATGAAGCACACACCAACTTTTACTGGAGTGGCTCTGGAAGTCAGCTCCAGTATCTCCTTACAGTCTCCCTATCAGCTGGGAAGGAGCACAAGCTGCATCTATTTCTATTCCTTAGATTACAAGTGCAGACAACACAAGACTCCTTGAGCTTCTTCCATCTTCTTACATGGCTATTACGAGAAGCAGCTGCACGAAAGGATATTGCACCATCTTGGCTCCTAAATCCAGCAGAGCGCAGGATTACATTCACTGACATGGATTCTGAGCCGGTTCCCCCCGAGGAGGAGGGAGATTTCCCTTTCCATGGGATGATGCAATGCTGACAGTTGTACACAACCAGCTCTGAAGACAGAGACAGATGGTGAGTGCTGACTTACTGCTCTGAGAGACAGGCTTGGGAGAGCCTGGCAGCAACGTGTCTGCAAGAACCAGCTCTCCCAGGGCAGCCAAATGGACACGGCTCAAACACAGCTTGGCTGCAGCATGCAAACCCCTTCCCACACCAAGGGTTTGTAAGGGGATGAACTTGAGATAGGGTATACATTGTAGTACATACACACTGCCCGTTACTGGTTCTCACCTGCCTGTTTTTTCTTTCAGCCAGTGCTTGCATGGAGGAGTTTGACATCTGATCCTTCATGTCCTGTTTGTTCAACAAAAGAAGCAGCATGTGAGCGTTGCATTTGAGGTGGCAGGCAGATTCAGGATGCTACAGGGCTGTCTATACCGAGCAAGACTTCTACAAGGGGGAGTGAGGGAAGGGAGATTTTCTTTGAAAACCCACACTTTTGAAGGGTCTGGAAAGTTACTGTAGAACGTTTCAATGCAGTTCATTGTTATACTAATACTGGAATCAACGGCAATGGAGCTTTTTGAAAATATTCCTCATTTACTGCTCATTTTGCTCCACTACAACCAGAAACACTTTGATTTGTATAATAAACCATGTTCCTGTTGACCGAATGTAAGGAAGTGTTTGTCAAGGCCTTGAAGCCTGTAACCCCCTGTGCTTTATTACCAACTGCACCTGGTTTTCTATTCCATAGTGAAATAGATTTCCTGTCCTGTGGCCATCCTCTCTGACTGTGCCTATGACTTCTCCTACCAATTAATTTTTGCTGTGGAGCTCTTGCAGAAGGACACTAACCACAGAAGGCTCCCCATCACAATGTAACATAGCCTAGTTTTCATAGATTAGCAAGTAATCATCGTGATCTGGCAGAGGCTGATCCACCAGCACAGTTCTGATGACACCAGAGCATTCAGGTGTGCTTTACTGCTCAGAGATGTGCACCACATCCCACTTGGTTAATTCTCACTGGCTAATGCACGTGCTGCAGTGCATCACAAATTCACCCATGGAAACTGGAAGTCAGCTGCATAGGGCCACTAACAAATTTCAGTTACCAGTGGGAGACACTGCTCCAAAACCCATTAGCCAGCATTTTTCAGCCAGGAAAAGAGGACCAGAGAGCAGGCTTGCCTGATCCTGCCCATTAGGGAGTGGACTACACCTAGGGCAACGCAGCAAGCACATGCCTGCTACCTGGGGCCAGCGTGGTTTTGGGATCAGTTCCCAGGCAGCAAGCCTTAGGAACTGCATCCAGACCACAGGACTGCAGGTAGGGTAACAGGCTTGCTGCCAGCCACACCAGTGTATTCTGTGGAGCAGGAACATCACAGTCATGAGGGGCAGCAGAAACTCAGCGTAGCTATTAATAGACAGAAAACTTCCTAACTAGCAGCTTGTTACCAGGCAGTGAAGCTTTTGGAAAGATGTTTCTTCTGTATTTATTGCCACCAAGTTGTTAAAATCCCCTTTTTGCTTCTCAAGTGTAAGCTTAAACTAAAAAAAACCCTTCCTCAAGTTAAAAATAAATCTAGTGGTTGTTTGGACTATTTTGCAGGGGTAGGAAGTTGAAGTCACTGTGTCAATAACACCAGGCTTTAACCACCTGTCAGTATTCAAAGTGGTCTCCCTGCTGTTGAAAACCAGTGCTCCAAATGGTCGGGATGGTCGTGATCTCCCTCAACTCTGAAGGGAGGCTCCAGCCTTCCCCGTGCTGCAGCTGGGTCTTCACTCTTCCTCCCCAGTTACCACAGGCTCCCAGCTCACTGTTGCCAGGGTAGTGTGAAGACTTCAAGGATCAGCAGCATAAAAGGAAGGAATTCCACGGGGCACCTGCACCCCCAAACCCTTCTGGGCAGCTTCAGGAGGGAGCGCACGGGGAAGAGGAGCAAGCCTGAGACTCAGCAGGTAGCAGGTTTATTCTCTGCTCTCCAGTCCCCCACAGAACGGCCACAAGCTTTCCTTTTCTAACCACCTATCGCCCCCCCGGCCTTCCCCAGGCCACGACCCTAAGGCCAGGTTCCTTACCCTGACCACCTGCCGTGTGCTGGTGATGAAGGCTTTCCGGATTCCCAGCTCTGTGGCATCGAGGTTGAATTTCCGCGGGTTTGCCTCGACAATGCCTGGGCACCGAGTCAAGGAGTCCCCGGAAGCGGTGTTGGGTACACACGTGGATACACAAATCCCGAGCGTGCCAAGGGGCCACTGTGCTGTGCCTGCTCCCAAAATTTGATTAGCAAAGTACAGCACACTAGACGGAAAAGCAGGCATGGCAGGAATGTACCGTGCAGCGCATGCACACGCACACGGCTTCTCTTTTCCATGGTTTTTTTTGGTTCTGTGATGCTGCGCAGCATTTTCAGGAGCACTCAGATGAACACAAGGGAAAAGGAATATTTCTGGAAGCCAGCCTAGACAATGAACTGACCCCGCAGAAACCCAGATTCACACAACACAATAGGCTTCCT
The DNA here is from genome assembly GCA_013397975.1 of Machaerirhynchus nigripectus. Lineage (NCBI taxonomy): Eukaryota > Metazoa > Chordata > Aves > Passeriformes > Dicruridae > Machaerirhynchus > Machaerirhynchus nigripectus. Next base: position 222,880 of record VZRQ01004838.1, on the reverse strand, counting down.
AGAACAAAGCATCTTAGAATATACCTTGCAAAAAGGGAAACAAAAAGGCAAAAGGAAAATCCTTGACTTAATTTCTCATTTCCATTCGAGAAAAGCCGATGTGAATGCAAAATTCAATCCCAAATAGTCTTGATTTTTGCAAAGAGTGATGAGCGCAGGGACTTGGCTATTTAATACAACTTGGGAACTGCAACTACCTCCAAAGCACCACAGAAAGGATATTAATGGTTTCATCCAAGTCCTCCAGGTCCCACTCGATGCTCCGCAGGTTGTTCCTGAGCTCATTCGTGGTCCAGTCGATTTCTTCTCTTGTGGCAATGGAGGGATTTTGCAAGAGCTCCGTCCACCTCTGGAAGAGCCCCTGGGCAGTGTTCACAGCTTTCTGCACCTCCCTGCAGCCGGGGAGAGTGAGGAGAAGCCAAGGATTATCATCAGCTGCCCTGCAGCAGTGACACTGGGACAGCCCCGTGTCCAGCTGACCAGGGATGCCACAGCTTCCTCCCAAATGTCTGTCCTTCCAACAACGTAAGTGTTTATTTTATAAAACAAGGATTTGCTCTGCTGGGCTATCCTGTATCTTGCTGCAGCATGAAGTTACTCATGAAGGGACCTATTTCTTCAGGGGAAGCTGCTGCTGAGTGTCACACAGGAAAGCCAGGGCAGAGGGTCTGAACAAGGCAGCTCTTTAGCAATCCATGCTTTGCATTCCTCTCTCAATAGTTTTCCTCTCAAGGCCCTTAACTACCCATGTAAGAGACCCCAGGGGCACACAGAGTTACAGGAACTGTCCCCACACCACAACCAGGCAGACTGTTGAGTGCAGCACTGTTTATTTTAATTCAGCACTTAAAAAAATACACAGCCCTACTACGCTGGCTTAGGAAACACGAGTTTTTTCTGCTACTCTAAGCTCTTTTGGAGATGAGTGCATTCACAGCAGGGGAAGGCATTGCTGACAGCTCTGGTTTGGGGCAAGCAGGTTGGTAAATTTCGGCCACAGACTCTCAGTGTGGTTATCTGCATTTACAAACTCTGCAGTGCCAGGCTGTGAACGGCTGCCTCAGGCTCACAGGAGCTGGGATGAGGAATGGAGACGAGACCAGACAGTGCTGGTGTCCAAGGAGGCCACCGTGAGCTTGCACACAGCAGTCAGATATCTCACCCCAGTGAAGGAAAGCAGGGGAGGCCCAGGACAGATGAACTGAGCCCACACCATGCAGAGGTGCCAGGACTGCAGCTCTCTAAGTTACACCGGGGCCTCAAGTTCTCTGGCTGCTGTCTAAGCTGCAGTTTCTCAGCACTCTGATGCGTGTCCCTCCTCTTCTCGCATGCCTATGGCTCCGAGTCTGCCACAGTGAGTGCCCTGAAGCCAGAAGCCTGCACTGAGGATCTGGAAAACTTCATTCTCTCCTCTACTTGCCAGCACAAGTTTTGGGTTTGTTTGTTTTTTTTTCAATCTGAACACACTTGTGGAAGTCCCCAGCAGCAGGAATGTAAAGCAGAGCTGGATATCCTCTCATAGGAGTTATAGACACCAGGAAAGCAATCTAATAGCAACGCTGGTGGCTCCATCACCACTAGCCCCTCTGACCTGCCCGGTAATAATTAACTCTGGGAGCAGCAGCACATCCCCTTTCCCCTCCCGGCCCTTCCCCGCACGCTGCGGGAACATCTCTGGAAAGTTTGACAGGACGTTTGCTCCCCACCCATGGCAACTCCTACACTTCCCCCTTAGCACGAGTTCATCCTGGTAGAGGGATTCACTTTCCCTGGCTGCACCAGTATCCCTTCTCACACTTGTTGTTCTCACATGGCTTTCCCAAACACCCCATTAGGAGCCCCTCTGCTGCTCCTCAGGGCTTTCACCGTGTTTCACCGTGACACGGGACAGAAGACCAGCCCCCAGCACAAGCTGAAGGCAGCCCCAAGGTAGTGATAAGTGACTGAGCTGCTTTCACAGAATCACAGGATTGCTGGGGTTGGAAGGGACCTCTGTGGATCATCCAGTCCAATCCCCCTGTCAAGGCATGGTCACCTGGAGCAGGGAACACAGGGATACGTCCAGATGGGTTTGGGATGTCTCCCCCAAGACCTCCCTGGGCAGCTGTTCCAGTGCTCTGCCCCTCTCATTGTAAAGAAGTTCTTCCTCACGCTGAGGTGGAACTTCTTGTGTTTTAGTTTACGGCCATTGCTCCTCATCCTGTTGCTGCAAAGGGTCTGGCACCGTCCTCCTGACGCCCCTTTGAGATATTTGTGTGCACTAATGAGATCCCCTCTCAGTCTTCTCTGGACTAAACAGGCCCAGCTCCCGTAGTCTCTCCTCATTAGAGATGCTCCAGACTCCAAATCATCTCCGTGGCCTCCACTGGACCCTCCCCAGTAGCTCCAACAGAGCTTCTTTCACCCTAATAATGGCAATTTTCCTTTGACCACCTTTAGCTGGTGTTTCCCTGCGTTCAGGCTCTTCTCTGCAGGCTTCCTCTCACGGCCATTGTTTGTCCCACAGCTTGGTCCCTGCTCCTCTCC
>VZRQ01004838.1:181819-208892 GCA_013397975.1 Machaerirhynchus nigripectus | reverse complement strand
GGGTGATATTTTAAGCTTGGAAAGTATTAAGTTTATTAAATAAAGTCTCTATTTTGGAAAGGTTTAGGTCAGAACTATTACATGGTGCTTTTTAAAAGTGTTTATTGAGAGGAACGAAGTTTACAGACGCTCTGACGGAAAGTCCTTGAGCCTGTTTGTTAGGCTTGCTAACTCCCGGTCTTTGTTGTATAAAGGCTTGGGGCTCCCGTAGGGAATTTTGTACAGTGTTCTCCTTCAGTGATGTATCATGTTTTGTATAAAATGTAATTCTACGTGTACAACACGTATTAAATATTTTCAACTGTATGAGCCTAGTTCCTGTTTGTGCCCCGCTGGCTCGAGGGGGAGGAGGGCAGGCAGCAGCCGGGGTGTGGTTCTGCATGTCTGTGGCTGGATCCACCCAGCCTCGCCGGAGGCTTGGGGTGGGTTGGAGTCCAGCTCTTCTGGGAGCTGGGGAAGAAAAGGAACTTATGTCAGGGTGCCTGGAGTCCTTCCCAGGATCTTCAGGTGCTCCCACTGCTCTTCTGGCTACAGCCTCTTCCCGGGGCTGGAGCTGCCGTGGCATTTGAGGTCTTGCTCTGAAAGTACCTAATGTGCAAAGTCACTGTCTGTGGGTGGAAAGCGGTTGCTAAATCCGCGAGGAGCAGCCGGGTGCAGTCTGACCCGGCCTGTGGCACAGCCGGGCTGAGCACTGGCCTCCAGCGTCGCCTGCTTGGAGCTCTGGGTTGGGGCTGTGTGGCTGGATTCTACCCAGTAGAACACAGCTACTGCTCTGCAAGAAGTGTTTTTCAGTGCCTCCTCTTTGCTGTTACTTGCAGAATAGTTCAAATGATGAATATCAGGAGGGTTTGTGTTTTTTTTTTTCCTCTTTCATTATCAGTAAAACTATAACTGGGTTAAAGTTCCTGCTCTTAGGGGTGGGGAGAAAAGTTTGGCCTCGGCTTCACAGTGAGTGTAGCGCCCCAAGGCGTTTTAATTAGACTGAATTGTGGGGGATTTTTTTTTTTCCCTGCTTCTTGCTGGAAGATTCACTAGAGGCTTCTCTGCTCCTAATTAATGAACTTTTCAACTGAGAATTGCATCTCTGGCAAGTCGAAGATGTTTGTGTGCTGTAAAATGCAGCCTGGGATATCTGGCTGAACCCTTGGGAGCCCATTTTGGGTGGGAGATGAGAAGCGACCAGCACGAGGTCTCTGCTCCCTGCTTTCTCTATGCTGGAATAGGCATGTGGGGAGCAGTGCTGTCCCAAACAGAGGGCAGAAGGGGGTTTTTACACCTTGTTTCTGTGAGAACTGGAGGTGTTGGGCTCGGTCATCTCAAAGCAGGGAGGAGGGAGAGATTAGGAGAAGCTGCCTGGCCTGGGGTGGCCGTGAGGCAGTTCTACCGCTTTGTGTACAATTTAACAGCTTCCTATTCTTAGGTAAAAGCGAAAGTCCTTCCTTCTTAATTTTCCAGGTAATTGCACCTAATGGTGACACACAACTTCAGTCTGGTAGACACAAGGAAATGGGGTGTGATGAGACATTTCTTCTCACTTGCTGACCTTTGGGATATGATGGGAAGGCACTGTCCCTGGTGCACTTGTACAGGTGCTCTCCAGGAGAACCCCCCACTCTCACTCCCCTCCCAAGGGAGAGGTCACCTCAGGATCTCTCCAGTAAGAGGAGAGCAGGAGAAGGAGGATGGCTACAGAGGACTATCCCCCCAGCTCTCCTGCTCTGTCATGAAACACTCTGCTCTCAGGGTCAGAAGCTGGGCTGGAGGATGGAAACAGCCTCCTGCTCCTGCACCAGCAGAGTTTCCTTCCCCGGGCTGGGGGGAGCAAGTTTGTCCTGCTCCTTGTCCACCAGCAGTCTCCATGGAGGTGGATGATTTTTCCCAGCTTCCAAGTACTGAAATGGGTTGCGGGTGCTCCTGATTTTGGCATTTCCAAAGGTTTTTCTGGGCATCCAACCCCTGGAAGATTACCTGGTCCCACTGGTTCGTGTGGCCCTGGTATCCCTACACAGACGAGACCCAGCCTCCCTCTGGCACAGAACAGCCAGCAGCACTCGTATCTTCCCTGTCTTCCAGAAGAGAGTTGTGCAACAGCTTAATTGCTGCTGGCCTCTGCAAACAGGGCAGAGACTGCCCACAGATGCCCACGCAGCTCCCGTGGGCTCGTGTGACCTCCCATGGAGCTACCTGAGGTGAGCGAGTTCTCCCTTCCCGGCTCATGGCCACAGAGCCGTGTCCCCGAAAGACCCGGCCCGGCTCCATCTGCTGTGCCGCCGCACGCCTCGCCTGCTCCCGTGGCTGCGTTTTCATGACGTGTGGGGTTTGCTCCCTGGGACGTGCGTGTCCCCGGGGAGCCTCTGGCTGCTGTGGCTGAGGGGGACGGAAAAAAAATGATGGAGATGGGATAGCTGCCGGTGAGCTCTGCTGAGGGGTCTGGACCAAACCAACCTCAAATTAAAAAAGATCCCTAATAATGACACTGTGTTACTTTTGGAACCAATTTTTCTCTTTCTTTTTTTTACTCACCCAGTACCCTTTTTTTCCCCCCAATTCCTATAATCACTTTTACCTAAGCTGGGTCTGTTTTCCTTAACTCATCTGTTCTGTTGTGCTGCTTCAACCCCTGGGCTTTTTCTTCTGCTCACAGTGCTACAGAGATGAGGGTGACGGATGGGACAGCTGAGCAAGGACAGGGAATGAGCTCGAGCTGAGGCTAGTGACCCAAACTCACTGCCCAGGCCAATGCCCAAGGAGGGAAGAGAAGTGCATAAATAAGCCAGATAAAAATAAAAACTTCCATCACTTGGGAGAGAGGGTGACTCCTATGGAAACTGCCTCACCGGGTCGAGGAGGATATGACTTAATGGGAAGATGGCAGGATCCTACCCTTCCTAGAATAGCAACGAGCTGCTGGAAGCGCTCTCCTCTCCTCGGCTGCTGCCCTTCCCCCAGTTCGGGTCAGGTCCCGTGGGAGAGGAGAAGTGCTGGGAAAATCCTCTAGCGCAGCCGGAGGGTGGGATGGATGCTGGCAGAGGGAGCGTGGCAGCTGGGCTGCCAGGGTGATGCTTGGGAAGGAGGGCAGGCAGCAGGCTTTCACTTTTCTCCTCCTGTAATCATCCAGGAGCAATCCCTGGTTGCAGCTCCGGGCGGGTGAGCTGCGGCGCCCCTCAGGGACGCCTTCTGGGGAGAGGGAATGGCTTGAAGCCGGCTCTCTCCAGTAAGGGAGTGTCAACGGTGTGAATCATCCCGGCCTTTAAAGGTGTCTGGCCCGGGCCAGGTGCCAGCGGGGACCGGGGGAAACCCTCGGGGCTGGGAGCCGACGGGCAGCCAGGGGTTCGCAGGAGGCTCCGCGTTTCACTCCAGCTGCTCTCGCTCCCTCCTGGCCTGATGCAACCCGGAATGACCCGCCCATCCCTCCTCTCCTGGGGCAGGGGAAGGGGAGGAAGGCTCTGCACACTCACTGCTGCAGCATCCTGTGTCAGCGCTCAGGAATCCGGCAAGCTGCTGGGAGGGAGGCGGGAGGCAGGCCAGCAGCGGGGCTGTGCCTGCCGGGGCCTCTCCCTGCCCGGGGAGCCCGGGGGTTCCGGAGCATCCCTGGGGGCTTCGCCTCCTGGGGCCTCTCCCTGCCCGGGGGTTCCGGAGCATCCCTGGGGGCTGCACCTCCTGGGGGCTGCGCCTCTCCCTGCCCGGGGAGCCCGGGGGCACCAGAGCAGCCCTGGCGGGAGCTTTGCCAAAAGCTGAGCCCCAGGACCCCCTTTTTTGGGAAGGAGGGATGCAGGAGCACTTGGGCACAGCGCTGCGTGCTTAAATGACAGTTCGGAAGGCTGACGAGAGGCACGCCTGGATCCCCCGTGCCGCCGCGGGGCTCGCATCTGTCTCCAATGTACTGTGCTTGCCGGCGATGCTCTGCCAATATATATTTAGGGTGGGTGGTGGGAACCCCTTCCCCGGTCCCCGGCGGGCTGGGGGTGCTCGCAGGGGAGCAGGGAGAGGCTCCGTGTTTTCCTGGGCAGGGTGGTCCAGCCCAGGGGGAGGGGGAAGGCGGTGGAGCTTGCTGGCAGGGCTAAGGCTCATGGAAAAGTCCAGGGCTTCCAAGGAGGTTCCTTTGAGAGGTTGGAGTGGGGCAGAGAGAGCGGCTGGCACCGTGTGGGGATGGCTGGGGTGGGGAGAAGCTGGCTGGAAGGTGCCCAGAGCTGCCTTGGCAAGGAGGAGACCCCATGGAAGGGAGTTATCCCAGGGCAGCACGGTTCCTGGAGGCAGGGTCAGGGCCAGGCGAGCACCGGGATGAGCGACAAACACAAACAACTCCCTTCTCCTGGTCTTCTGGTTGTGATTTCTGCTCCCGACATGCAAACCCTGAGGGGCCCCCCTCCCCTCCCTCCTTCTCCCCAGCTGGGCGAGGGCTGGCCTGGCCGCCTAATGAAATGCAGAGCTGCTTGGGAGAGCAGGGGGGAAAAAAAGGCTCTGTTTGAGGTTTTGTGCCTCTGGTTTCCTCTGGCCCTCTCTCCCAGCGGGGTGATTTATTGGTGATGGAGCCTGGGGAGAGGGGGAGGGAAGGGCTTAGAGCTGCAGGCAAATAGTCATCGTTTATTTCCCGAGCACTCATGCGAGGCAAAGGGAAAAAGGGGGGGATCAGGAGGTAAACTGCCTGGGAAGGGGCTGAGGAGCATCATTTACTGGAGCTGAGCTCTCCCGAGTTTCTCCCAGTTGCTCTGACGTGGTGTTTGAGCTCTTTGCACACCAAGACTGGCTTTGACATGGATGCCCTCTCCCTCTACCCCAATTTTCCCACTTTCCCTCCCTCCTGGCTTCCCTGCTGGGCAGGCAGTGGGGTGCTGAGAGCTGCCTGCAGGCATCTGGGCTGGCTCTCGTGGCCCAGCACCCGCTGCTCTGGTGCAGCCGAGGGGGACAGCTCATCCCTTTTCCCTTTGCTGCAGCCGTGGCCAAGGAGGTCAGCCAGACCTTCTCCACCAGTGGAGGTACTGGTTGTCACTGACCTGGTTTTGGGCACCTGCATGCCCACAAAGGCCCTGACATGCTGTGACCTGCCTGGCTGCAGATGGATTTGCTGCCTGCAGCTACCCCGGCTCAGACCAGCCTTACGCTTAAGCCAGGCTTTAGGCTCTGCTGGTTGCTGCAGCACTGCCAGCAGCGGGGTGTCCGTGTCCCGCGGGATGCTCCGGTGTGCTGCTGTGCTGCAGGGTGACCTCCCGCTCGGGAGAAGCAGCCAGGGCTGTCTGTTTTCATGCTCGCTGCTCTGGCTGGGAACGAATGTGGTTTCCTAAGGGGAAGGTCTCCTCCTCCTCCTTCTCCTCTTCTCCTCTGCTGACAGCGTCTGACCTCAGCTGTCGTCCCTGGTGGTGCAGGGGATTAATCTGAGCCTCGGGACAGGTTGAGGCATGTCCAAGGCGGAGGAGAGCTTCATGCGTACAGACACAGAGGAAGGAACAAAAACAATTCCCAGGGAAATATTTTCCTGCTGCTTTTCCTGGCAGCGAGCAGAGCGGGAGGAAAAGACCTTGCTTTAAATTGCTTGCAGGAGAACTCCAGCCCGGGATCGGCTTTCCTTTGGCCTCCCGCACCCCGTGAAGCTCAGTCCCCACCCCAGATCCGCGGGAGAGATGGCACAAGGGGTGCTCAGCCCCCGGAGGAGCCGCTCAGCATCCCGGGCTCTGCTCAGCCAAGGATTCCCTCCGACTCCCGCTGCCTGCCAAGCTCCAGCTGCACGGAGCCAACCCGGAGCATTCGGAAAGCGAGGGGAAGGAACCTCCCCACCCCGGAGCTGTGGCAGGGTCCGATGGTGGACTCTGCCCTTTGCCTGCTCCGGCCTCGGCCGCCCTCCTCCTCCTCCTCCTCGTGTGCTGTTTGCTTTGGCAAGCCCCGGCCTCCACCGTGCCAGCGGAGCCCTGCGGTCCCGGGGCAGGCAGAGCGGGGGAAGCCAGAGGCGCGGGGAATGGAGGACAGGGAGGGAAATGGAGAAGCAGACGGCTGGCTGGGCGGATGGGACATGCCGGTCCTGCTGGGAAGGGCAGGAAGGACACGGCTCGCTCGGAAATCTGGAGGGTGGGCTGGGAGAGGCAGGAAAGGGGAGAGAGAGCAGGAAGCAGGGAGCGTGGCCGGAGCGGGATGCTGAGGTGGGAGCCCCAGTGCCGCCCCGGGCTCGGGCTGTGGGAGTCCTGTGGGTGTCTGCTCCCCTCAGCCCCGGACTGGGGGATCTGGCGGACGTGGTGCCCTGCTCCCTTCCCGGAGCAAGCGGAGGATGCTGGCAGTGTGGCACAGCCAGGCACATCCCCCCGGCGCTGTCCCTCGTGGAGCCGGGGTCCCGGCCGGAGCGTGGCTGGAGCATCTCTAGGAAAAACAGGGAGGAAGGAAGTGGCTGTTTCAGCCGTGTCCCACTCAGTTCCTCGGATTCATACCTGCTGACCTGGGCATCGAGCAGTGCAGGCAGGTGGCCTTTGCCAGCACACGTGCTCCTCCATCCCCGCTGCTTCCATCCACCACGGGTGGTGGCTGGCTGTGCTGGTGGGAGTGCCAAGCCGGGAGCCAGGGCAGGATGCGGGTTTGCCCCAAGGCACGGCGCTGAGGGTACCGACTATCCCTGCCTCGCCTCGACTGGGTGAAAGGAGGCTGTGGGAGCAGCGCAGCTCTCCATCTCCATGGCAAACAAATGAGTCAGGAGGAGCTGATGAGGTTTTTCACTCAGAACTGGGCCAGGGCAGTGTTTTACAGGAGTCAGAGTGCAACATCTACAAGCATCTACAGTCCTGTGGGAATGGGCAACTTCGGGGTGAGAGAGAAACCCCTGGAGCACAAACTTGCCCCCAGCCCAGGGCTGAGTGGATGGAAAACCCCCAAGGCAGGGGTGTGGGGAGGGCAGAGCTGGCCACTGCCCGTTTGCAGCCTTGTGTGCTCCGGTGGGAATATTTGACCCCGTGAGCCCTTGACATGGCAGGGAGGCTGGGAGGAGTCACATCCGGAGGAAGGCACAGCTCCCATGGGAAGGCAGGAGGGACGGAAGGACGGACAGGGGAGGGAACCGGGGCTTTTCTTCCTGTTCTTTGGAACAGGTTGCCCTGAGAAGCTGTGGCTGCCCCATGCCTGGAAGTGTCCAAGGCCAGGCTGGATGGGGCTTGGAGCAACCTGGGATAGAGGAAGGTGTCCCTGCCCATGGCAGGAGGATTGGATCTTTTCAAATCCCTTCCAGCCCAAACCATTCTATGATTCCCTCCTCTGTGGTGTGGCACGGCTGGCCAGGGAGAGCTGCAACACTCTGTCTGGTGTTTTCCGGCAGGGATTTACCCTGTGCCACACTCCTCTTCCCAGCTCTGGCACCCAGCGAGGGCCGTGGCAGCACCCATCACACTGCAGCCCGTGCCACTTCCTTCACTGCCGTGCCTCTGCCCTGTGGCTGTGCTGTTAATGGAAAGCAAATGTCAGCAGGGTGTAAACACTGAACGGAGGGAGCTGGGTATAACCCCACTGGATATTCATGGCATGGCTCTCCCATCCCTTCTCGGAGCGTGTCTCTGTCCTTAGACGATAGTGCTGGTGAGACCGTTGCAGTTTGTGTCTCTCCCAGCCTTGTCCTTGTTGTGGTTTTCCAAGGGGAGTTGGTGAATGTTGTGATAAAGGGCCGATTTGCAGGGAGGTGGCCAGGGTGACACATGCCTCCCGCGTGACCTTGAGCCCCTTTGGCCCTGGCAGTGCTCCCTGCACTGGGCTCGCTGAAATTCCCTTCCTGGAAACAGCAAAGGAGCGAGCGTTTGCCTTCGGCTCAGGAGAGTGTGACGTGATGTCCCTGGTCAGTGGCCAGGTGGGGAGGGACCAGCCACGCTGCGCTCCGAGCAGTGCCACAGGGCTGGCTGTTGCTGGGAGAGCACCAGGAGACACTTCCCAGGGGGGGTCATATCCAGGCAGGAGGGAGGGCTGTTAAAAATAAACAGGGTAACAAGTGGCAGGAAGAGGAAGCCACCTCTCGAGTCCCCGCAGCCCTCCCTGGGGAGGGGAGAGCGGCTGCAGCGCGGCGTGTGCTGCCCGGTGAGCCGAGCAGGGGGCCGGGCTCTGATCCCAGCCCTGCCGTGCTGGCAGAGTCAGTCCCCTCCCGGGTCACCCCAGCGCCTCACTGTCCCGGCCACAGCCTGCTCCTTCCCCCTCAGCTCGCAGTGGGAGCCCGGCACTCCCGCTTTTGTGCCCGTGCCAGTCTCTGGAGCCGCAGAACTCCCGGTGCAGAGCTGGCCGTGTCCCCTCCGGGTGCGGGGGAGCTCCGGAGCGCCGGGGGCAGTGGGGTCTCGGCCGGGGGCTCAGCCGTGGCTCGCTCCGGCGCTCTTTTCCGAGCACAGCCGGGGGGGGGAAGCAGCCGCTTGGCAGAAGCAGCCGGCGCATCCCCGGCGGCTCCTGCCCGCCCGGCCACGCGTCGCTTCGCGTTAGATCAGGGGTGGAGGGAGCTGGAGTGACCTTGAGAGATGCTGTGTGGCTCCGGCCCTCCGGCCAGCCTGCAGATCGCCTGGCAAGGGATGAGCCAGGCTTTGCCCTCACGGAACTCAACCCCCGTGAGATTAAGTGGCTGCCCTAGCCCAGAACTCACTGTTTTGGGGATTTGTTTGACGTTCAGGTATTTGGGAGCTCTTCGTCTGAGGCAGCGCTACCCAAACCCAGCTGCATCTGTTCAGATGAGGGGTTGGTGTCTGTAAGGACACGCTCGGGGCTGGCCGGGCCAGGTGCAACGTGCCGCCGCAATTTCCCGGAGCCGGTGGCCTGCGACTTGTCCCCACACGTACCTGCACCGTGATTCACGTCTCCTGCTCGAGACCAGCATGAGTGTGCATGGAAATCAGGGTGAATTCCTTTGGCCCTGCCGGGGGCAGAAGACTCATCATCCTCTCCCCTGCTCCTCCTCTGCCCTGCGTGTTCCCACGGTGGCAGCCAGTGGTGCTTATCTCCGTGGGAACAAGGGCACTGCCCATCCCTCATCAGATGTGTTCAAAGCGCCCGGCTCTGGTGGGAGGGATTGCGGGTGACAGCCTGGTGCCTCTCCAAATGCAGTGGCCAGCTTGGTGTGCAAGTGGGTGCCGAAGGCTGTGTCCGTGCTTTGGGGCCAGGTTTAGTGCCAGTGTCCCCTGGGGAAGCTGGGCTCAGCTGTGACCGCGCTGGGATGCAGCTCACCCAGGAAAGAGAGGCTTCAGTAACAAAACAGTGTCAATACGGTCACTATTGTATGAATGCCACCTTCGGGTGTAATCCTTGGTGACTGTGTCCTGCTCGTGCCTGCTAAGCCCTGGCTGAGTCGCGAGGAAAGCTCAGGACCTGATTGGAAGCAGGTTGGAAATGGAGCTCCTCTCATTTCCTTTCCTTGTGCAGCAAAGCCCTCTTGTGGAAGCTGGCAGTAGCTTGCCAGGGAAAATCTGGCTGCTGCAATGTGCTGCCTCTTCCCGGGAGACGCAGTCTGCTCCCTGGGCCTCTGTCCCCTGGGGTCCCTTGGCCCGAGCCTCTGAGGAGGTGGGACAGACCCATCACAGCCCTGAGGTGCCCATCTGCACGGCAGCGCTGTGTGACTGCGTCTCATCCCGTGGGGATTCCCAGGTTTTTCCAGGGTGCTGCTGANGGGATGGATGTTAGTTTGGCTTTCTTTATGCACTTGTAAGGACACCACAAGACAGCCCCAGCCTGCCTGCACCTGCCACAGGGGTCTGTGGTGCTGGGGTGGGACAGTGTGTGGTTGTTCCAGAGCTGATGCTGCCTGGATCTGCTCCAGACCCCGCGCACATCCCCAGAGCCTTGGCAGGGAGAATTCCCTGGGGCCAACAGTGGAGGGTGTCAGCTTCTTGTGGGGTGGCCTGACGAGAGAGAGGCTCAGAGACGAAGCCGAGCCAAGGCACAGCATAAACACCATCAACCCCCAGCCTTGCTGGGGCACGTGTGCTGGCTGGGAGAGGGGAACACACCAGGATGGGTCCCTGCTCTGCAGCAGCTTCCCCGCCTTCCTGCAGGAGGCAATGGCAGTTCCTTCTGGAGGTGCAAGGCTCCTTAAAAGGGTGGACACGGACGGGGTGGTGGGTGGCTTTGTGATACTCCTCTGGCCCCGGCAGGGTCCTTGTCCTGTCCCCTGAGCTGTTGCTGTCCGAGGTGACACGTTACTTACTGCGGTGCATCCTGGCTCACCTGGGAGCATCACAGTGGCTCCTGTGCCCGGGCAGCCACGGCAGGCGGGAGCAGTGGCTCATCCCTGCTGGGCTGAAGAGCCAGACAGGCTGTGTGCACGGGGGAACCAGGTTTCCTTGCAAGCAGGGCACTCAAGCTTGTGAAGGCTCAGCGATGCTGAGTGATGGGACATTGCTCTCACCTCTCTTCACCCGCAGAGCTGGGTCCCAGCTGGGCTCACCTGGGCGTCCCACCCACACCCTGTACCAAAGGCTGTGTTTAAGCTCAGCCCAGGGCTCTCAGCTCCTGGTTTGGCTCTTTGAGGGAAGTTGGGCTTTTCTGTCCTGCTTCTCTGAGGCTCCCCTTTGGCCCTGCCTGGTGCATGAAGGCGGGGGTGTGGATCACACTGAAGCAGCATCTCCCCTCCTTGCTCTCCTGCAGCACCTGGGCAAGGGGGTATTTCCCCCTGGGAACCCTTTTGGTGCTGCTGACAATAGCTGGGTATTTTCCCACCCCAGTCCTGGCTCTGCTATGGTGGTGGGGGAGAGGTGTCCTTGTATTTTGGGGCCACTGGTACCTCATGACCACTAAACCCCATAAATCCCCAGGAGCTGCTGAAGCGCTTGGTTCCCTTTGTCCTGGCTGCGTTTAATTCCCCGTTGGATATGTTTAAGTAATTTTCTTGCGCTTTTAGTTGATACAAAAATTGTTATGCTGGCTGCACTTTTTAATTCTCAATCCTCAGTTTAAATTGTAGAATTGCCACCTCCTTGCCTGGGGGCTGATGGCAGGCTGTGTAAATATTTAGTATTTCTGCTCCCCTGACATCAGCCTCCCGGTTTTCCCAGCCCACCTTCTCTGCTGTTGCCAGCAGAGGCTCATTCCTCGGGCTCTGGGGGCCGACTTAGACCCTGCTGGAGGCGATGGGGACAGTGTCACTGCTGCGCCCGGCTGGGTAGCGGGTGCATTTCTGAGCTCGTGTGTGTGAGGAGCAAAGCAATCCGCAGCCTCGCTGCCGCTGATGGAGAACAGGTGATTTTTGCAGACGGGTTGCTTGGTAAGGATCTCAGTGACCTGGTGAAGCTGGTGTCCCGGTGGAATGTGGAGGGGAAGCAGGGCCGGGTTTCCCTTGGAGCATCCCCGGTGCCCGGCACAGGCATCACGCTCGGAGCCGGGGGTGCTGCGCGCCTCGGAGCTTTCCCCTCAGCCTGCGGAGCGGGGATGTGCATCCTCCGTGGCCAAGCCGGCAGATGGGGCTCCTGCCCACGGCGAGCTGCTCCAGGGGAGGCTGGAGAGCCGGGCGTCCCTGGGCGGGCAGGGCTGGCGGTGACCCAGGGATGCTTGCTGACCCCAGTCCCTCCTACAGGGTTCTCGCTCCATTGCACAGGCTTTTTTTTTGTTGTTTTTTGCCTCCTCGTTGTCTCACAGCAGCTGAACTCAACACTTCCTCGAGGCTTTCCTTGCTGTGCTGAGCCTGGTCACACCCGTGGTCACTTGGGGGGAAGGAATCCTCGACCTCTGCTCAACTTCACCCCCTGTCACCTGGCCCAAACCCACCTCAGCTGCTCCTGACCATGCACTGGGGGGGACCTGGGGGATCTTTTCCCCCTGGAGGGCTCCTTGTGGTGGGCTTGTACCGGAAGTGTAGGATTTTTGGAGTGAGTTGTCAGGTCTCGGTGTTGTTGGCCCTTTTTCCTGGGCTGGGGGCTGAGCTCAGGTGAGGGCCGTGTTGGAGTAGAGGATCTGCTCTGTTGGCACCAGAACGTGGATTTGCTGTCCATTTGCACCTTCTTCTTCTCCTTCTTTTTAAAAGAAAAGTGCTCTGCAGACACACCCTTGAGATGGACCAGAGCAAGGTTTGGGTCAGGGGGACCCTGTGGATGGGTGCTCGTGTCCCGTGGTGTCCCCTCTGCTCCTGCTGTGCCCCAGCGCCCCACAGCCCCGTGGGATGTCCCACCTGCAGCAGCTGCCTGGCTCCTTTCCCTCTCTGAATGTCTCCAAAGCCATCTCCTGGCACTGTGCTCCCTTTGCCACCCCGGAGCTTGGGAGCTCCAGGGTTTCCCTGCTCTCCTCCCCCTCTGGACTCTGGCACTCTCCCACCTCTGGCCAGGTGTCCTGTGAGCATCCGGATGCAGCGCTCACTTTCATTGTTCAGCAGCATCTTTGATCAATAAATCAGCCTCTGCCATCTCCGAAGTAATGAAAAAAAAACCTCCTGGGTGCAGAATGAGTCGGTGGAGATGAATGATTTTCTCATTGCCTGGCTTGAGCTGTAAACCAGCCTCTTCCAGGCGCTGTCACTTCTGGCTCCTCGCTCTCACCCTGCTTTACGTGTCCCTGGGGAGAGCTCTGCTCCAAGGGACTTCGGGAATGGCCTGGAGCGCTTGGCCCGGGAGACAGCTGGGAGATGCCTGTCAGCACTGGTGGCTGCTGTGCTGCCTGCAAACGGCTGCTGCGCTCTTGGAAGGGGATCAGGAGTGCTCCAGGCCCCATCCTGCCTCTTGCTGGCAGGCAGAGGAGGTTGGGGACAGGTCTCCTTGCCAGATCCTCTCCTCCCTGGGCCGTGATGCTGCAGATTCCTGATGCCATCAGCTTCCCTGCCGGGTACTTTCTGAGGTGAGGGAAGAGCAGGTCTGGGGAGCACCCAAGGCTGTTTCTCTGTAAAATCACCAGTGACTCAGAGAAGGGGGAGTGGGAACGACTTGACTTTGGATTTTATGTGAAGTCTGAGGGGCTCCAGCTGGAAGCAGCAGGATCCAGATTTGTGGAGCTGCATGGAGCAGTGGTGATGCTTGCTGCGGGGAGCTGTGGATGCTTAAAAACCAAACCAATTCTGAGCTCAGGTGGTGAAAATGTCTGGAAAGAGAAGACTCATAGGGCTGTGAAATAAAAGTGAGCTTGTCTGTGCTCTGCCACTGTGTTTGCAGGCTCTGAGAGCTGGGAGGGTCACGGGAGGTGATGGCATTGCCCCACATGGGGCTGAGGGGGCTGGGGACTGGCTCATTCTGCAGGGAGAAGCAACTCATTGTTCTCATTAGGTGGGTTAAAGGCCTCTGGTGACAACATGGGATGTAATTAGGTAGATTGGGGAGGTTTGTGCCTTTGTGGAGCACAGGGGAGGGGATGCAGAGGGCGATGGGCTTGGGAGGCAGTGGGTCACTGCCCCATCCCCTTTCCCCCTGGACAATTCTCCCCGCTGGCAGCGCTTGCAGTGGATTTGAGCAGTCATTTTTCTCAGCTGCTGGGCAGAGTGACCTTCTCTCCAGAAATATCTGTGAAGTCTGCTTTCCTCACCCCTGGCAGTGCCCAGGGTCTGAGCTGGGGAGGGCAGCTCGTGGAGCTTCTCAGGAACGCCGAGAGGCGGCAGGTTTGGGGTTTGCCCGATGATCCCCTTGCACATCAAGGGGGGCTGAGAAGGGCTGAATGGATCCACTGACCCCCAGATGTGGGCCAGGAGGGAAGGGGACCTGTGCAATCCCTCTCCCTGCCCTCAAGCTCCTGTTTGCCCCCGGAGACGGCCAGTGCGGTGCTGCACGGCTGGGTGCGTGGCTGTGTCCAGGAAAGGCGAACCCCTTCCTTATGCCAGCCCTCTCCAAGGTCAGCATAGCCTTCCCTGGCTGGGAGGGACTCACATCTCCTTCGTTTCTCTCCGATCTGACTAAAGAGCCAAGCCCTTGGTGAGGACACCTGAGTCCCCGGGCAGCAGCTTGCTGGTGGGACACCCCTGTGGGAAGCCAGCAGGGAACACCTCCCTCAGGGACATTTTATCCCGTCCGCAGCCAGCACGGATGTTCTTTGTTGTGTGCAATGCTTGTGCTGCGAGCAGCTCCCTGGAGCCCTTGCTCTCAGGGAGCTGGGGGGTGATGAACGCCTCAGGTTAACTGCATTCATACCTGAAGCAAAAACCCCAGCACCAAGGAGATGACCTGTCTGTAGCTCTGAACTCCCTGTGCTTCGGGATGAACCCAGGGCTGTTCCTGCTGGTGTTTGCTGCAATGGAGACAGCAGAACCTCCCGTCCCAGCTGCTTGCTCCCGCATCCCTGCTCTTTTCAGTCTCACTGTGGCTGGGATCTCTGCAGATGCACCTTGGCCTCACGTCCTGGTCTGTTTCTCCCTGTCTCCCACGGAGCTGGAATTCTCTCTTGGAATTCTTGTTGTAAACTCCCTGCAGCTCGGGGAAGTGTTTCCAGCACAGGAGCGTTGGTGTACGTTTTGTGGGATCTCCCAGGGACTTGTTAAATCCTCCTTTTATGATTACACCTACTTTTGTTGCTGTGATGAAACCATTCTGCTCTTACTTGCACCTCTCTTGGAGGTGCAGGTGGTGCCTGCCCTGACAGGATCTCCTGAAGCCATGGGGTGATTCCCCTCTCTGCAGCTGAGAAGTTGGGAATTTTTTCCATAGATCTTTATGGATCAGGGCAGGAACTGTTGTGCTTGGCACCTGAGGTGCTGGAAGCCTTCAGGCTGCCTCGTGGTGGGGACAGGAGGAGTTGGGGAAGCGCACGTTGAGGGGAGGTGGATGAAAATTCCGACTGCACCGATTTAGTCTTCCTCCAGCTGACAAAACAGTTTTCCCTGCTAGAAAATTGCAGTGCTTCAATACCCAGCTGTCTCAGATGGCAAATAAAAGGTGATTATTCAGGATGGAAATTCAGAGTGGTGCTCTAGAGCGCTCCCACGGTTTAAACCCTCGCACTCCCAGGTGCACTGAAGTGACCTGAAGCGCTGGACCTGAGCGAGCAGTGCCCAGAGCTGCGTCTCTCCTGGCAGCACCATCAGTGTGAGAGGCTGGTCTGGTGCCTTGTCCCCGTTCTCTGCCTGAGTGATGCTGGGACAGGGACTCGCAGCTCCAGTTGCCATCACAGCCCCTTGGTGCTCTTGTAGGCTGGCACCCAAGCCCCCCAGACACGTCCCAGATGTGTCCTTAAGGCAGCCCCTGGTGCTGCTGTGAGGAGGGGTCCGTCTCTCCTGGGCTCCTGCACCTCCGGAGTGGCCTTGGTTCCCTGATAACCCAAAGGGCCTTTTCAGCCCTGGTGCTTTGCGGTCCCACCACAGCCTGGCTTAGGGCTTTTCCAAGCTCTGCTTTGCTCTGCATCCTTTCCCTTGGCAGCAGAGCGAGCAGGGACAGCCCAGGAGTCCCAAAGTGGGAGGGAAAGCTGGTGCCAAAGCCTTCCCCTGCTGTGCAGCTTCCCCAGTCTGTGGGCAGAGGCTGCTAATGGGGACTCTGGGTGGTGATGGCTGCATCCATCTGCCTGTCAGCTGCAGCAAGATGTCCTGTCACTGTCTGTGCCTGCCAGGCGTTCTGCTGTTTCGGGGTGTCCCTCTTGGCTCGTTTCTCTGGCAGCCTCTCCTTGCAGGGAGTAATTAGCTTGGAGCTGGAACGGTCAGTGCTGCAGCTGAGATAAAGGGACGGGAGCTGGGGAGGGCACCGTGGTGCTGCCATGTGCCCTCCATCGGGGCGGGGGGACCAGACCCCCCAGGGCTGCCTCAGCCCACCCTCTCTGCTGGTCCTCATTACAGGCTGGGCTGGCAGGAGACCCGTCCTGGCGGGGCTGCTCCCAGGGTGGGGGAGGTGGCAGGAGAGCCACAGCATTCTCTACAAATGAGCCACCTCAGGGCTCTGGAGCCGCCCTTTGCTGTGCCAGTGACACCCTGGTGCCAGGCTGGGGCCAAACGGCTGGGGGGAAATGGCCTTTTCTGGGGGAAATGGCCTCTTGGGGCTTTTTCCCAAAGGAGTGGGCTGTCTGGTACCCTTGAAGGCTCGTGGCAGCTGTGCCCAGCCTCATCCAGGGAGAGCCGTGAGGTGCTGAGAGGTCTCGGGGTGCTTGTGCACCCATCCCTGAGGAACGTGGGGCCAAAGGCTGCCCAGAGAGCGCGGGCTGTGTACGGGAGCTGGAGAGAGCCCCAGGCTGCACCAGGAGAGGCAGGGGAGGTTTGGGTGGGGGCTGGAGCCGCCTCCTGGGAGCCAGCAGGGCTCTGGCTCCTGCTAAAGCCACCCAAGGGCTCTGCTTTGCCCTGCGATGGAGAAATCGCCTTGGGAGCACTGGCACAGCTCTGTGGCCGTCAGCTGAAAACGGTGAGACAAAAAGCACCCCCTTGGTGTTCGCTGCAGAGAGGGGGCAGGAAATGGATGTTCTCACTGGGCCTCAACCGAGGGGATAAGAGAAACAACAGGAGTGGGAAGAGCCAGGAGAGGAAGTGATTCATACATTTAATTCACCCTCCAGTTCCTATTATCCCATTTTATTAGTGCTCCATGCAGCATTCGGAGGCCCCAGCTGAGATCAGTGTCCCACATGTGCTTAGCCTGGAGTGGGAGGTGCAGTGAGGAGGGCCAGGAGCATCCTTCATCTGCAGGAAAACCAAATTATGGGGTGGGGGAGTAGCTCTGCTGCCTGAGAAGGGGCTGCATTGAGCTTTCCTCCTGATTCCTCCCAGGAAATGGGCAGTGAAGAGGGGAGATGATTCCCCGGGGGACACATAGGCTGCTTTGCATGTCACTCTCCATCCCTGCTGTTTCTCCTGCATATGGGGCCATCCTTGGCTCTTTCCGTCACATCTGCTGGGCCTGTGACAAACCCCTGGGTCATCTGCTGCCCTTAACCTCCCAGGTTTGTGTTCCAGAGCTCCAGAAGGTGCAGCCAAGGTCCCCCTGGGCTGGCAGCAGGAGGGCGGCTGCACCCCAGCTGTGCAATGGGAGGCTTCAGAGCAGGAGGAATGAGGGATCTGCTCTCCACAATCCCCATACTGGGCACTGGGGAAAGGGCTGGAACTCAAAAGAGCACCTCGAGGCAGTGCCTTGTGCAGCAAACTTTCCTTTAAGCATCTGCTGTCTGTGCTGAACAAGTTCGGCCCCGAGCAGAGCTGGCCAGGGGTGGAGGAAATTTGTCACCTGCAGGCAGCAAGTGCTGTGCTTCTGTGGCAGCAGGCTGGAGGTGGGTCCTGCTGGGCTTAGGGCAGGCAGAAACCCCCTTGCTGGCCTCCATGGGGCAGCCCTAACGCTTTGGAGCTGGGGGGGGGTCGGCAGGCAGCTTTACTGCAGGGGGGTGTGCCTATAATGGAATGGAAGATATCAATCTTGTGCAAAACACGCATTGTACAGCCATAACATGCCCTGGGCTGGAGGGGACCCACAGGGACCACTGAGCCCAGCTCCTGGCCCTGCACAGGACACTCCCAAAACTCACACCACGTCCCTGAGAGCATTATACAGTACAGCCTACTCAGCAGGACAGTGCAATAAGAGGCTTTTTTAATGTAGGAAGTAGTACGTTACTCCTGAAGGAAACTGCCTCCTAGATCCCCTGGGTTGCTGTGTTGCTCTGTGAGGCTGGAACTGGCCAGCAAAATTCCCCAGGGCTGCACTGTCAGAAGAGCACAGCTCACTGCAGGCTCTGACGTGTTCCTGGGGGCAGGTGGCAGAAAGCTGGGCATTACAGGGTGGTGGCTTTGTCCCCAGTCTGTTGAATGACAAAGGATGGTGTCCCCGGTGGCAGTGAGCCCTGCTGTCCCCAGGCAGAGTGATCTACCCTGGAAAATCTCATGGATCCACCCTGGAGAAGAGCCAGCGAGGAGAAGCTGGTCCAGGCTCCTGGAGAGCAAGGGGGAGCAGGTTCACCCTGGCTCTGGAGAGGTTTGAGAGGAAACCAGCCCCACAAAACCTGTAATGGGACCCAGCAGGCCATGACATCCCATCCTGCCTGCTTAGCAGATGTGCTTTTCTGATCAGCCCCAGCATCCTAAGCAAGGCTCTAATTTGCAGCTTTCTGGGCTGGGACTGCGTGGATGGCGTGCCCGAATCCAGGGACCCACGCCTCGTGCCAGCCTGTGGTGCTCGTGCCCTGTGCTGTGGGTGCTCCCCTGGCCAGGGCTCCTGAGCAGTTTCCCAGCAACAATTCCCTCAGCTCCCGGCTGCCTTCAGCTGGAACTGCCCAGATGCGAGCTCCCAGGGAAGGCGAGGGGGGAGAGACAGGCGGTGGAGCCAGAGAAGTGGATCTGCCGAAATCCTGCAAAGCTGAATCTCCTCCCTGCCTCCCTCAGAGCAAAGCAGCAGCTCTTCTTTTGGAGCACCATATCCACAGCAGGAGCTGCAGGCAGCCCTGGGCATCCCTCCGGTGACATCCCAAGGGGAACAGGGAGAAGCTTTCTGAAGCCCTGCCCAGGTGAGGTGGGTTTGGGTAAGCCCAGCAGGTCCTGCAGTTCAGGAGGCTGCAGAAGGAAGGGAGGTGAGAGCAGAGAGACTCAGCTTCAGGTCATGAGAGCAATTTCTTTTCCTCTTTATTCCACTGCTCGATCCAGGTCTGCATTTCCAGATTTTAAAAATAGTGCAGTAGCTTCTGTTCCCCATCAGCTGGGTAACAGGCTGTGCTCAGAGCTGGTACATGAAGGCCTTGTTTCTGTGTTTCCCCTGCCTTCTCAGAATCTTCATTTTTCACGTAGTTTGGGACCACAGGTTCTCCTTGGCACCGTCAGCTGCATCACTCCCGGTTTGTCCTAGAGGAATTCACAGCTGGGCTGCCTCGGTAAGACATCCCAGCACCCTGCTGGTCTCTGGGAAGTGCTTGGAGCCTGGACTGGCAGGCTGGCCTTTAGCTGAGGGAAGCTGGAGTGCCTTTCTGTGTGCTGCAGAGTCGTGTTTTTCCTCTGTGGTTAGCAGCTTCCTCTGGGTTTACCTGGGTTATCTGGATCCAAATTTCCTCAAAGACCCCTTGAAACCTCATTTCTCCCGGCAGACACACCGGGAGAGCTGTATTAAAGCTGGTAAGAGCCGGCTCCGAGCTCCCAGCTTTCACAAATAGAGCTGCTGACAGCTGGGTCTGTTAGGCTTTAACACCCATTGTCAGGGGCTCCAGCAAGCAGAGGGATCAGAGCAGGGCAGGATGGCTTAGGACCTGAGCTGGTTTAAGGTGAGCAGCTTGGGGACTGGATGGAAGCTCTGGGAGCACAGCTGTGGCCCTGCAGGCAGCCCCGGGAGTGGCTGCTGCAGATCCTCATCCTGCTCCAGCCCCTCTCCCTGAGCGGTGCTGCACGCCCAGGAGAGGGGAGGCGTTCGGGATTTGTCTCTCTGGGGCCTGTGGCTGGTTTGCCTAAAGCTGGGGTCCTTGGGGCTCCAACGGGAATTTCCCTCTGGGCAGGGGCGGGAATCACAGAACAGTTTGGGTTGGGAGGGACCTCAAAGACCGTCTGGTTCCACCCCACTGTCATGGGCAGGGACACCTCCCACCAGACCAGGTTGCTCCCAACCCTCTCCAATGTGGCCTGGAACCCTCGCAGGGATGGGATAAAGCATTCCATGTAGTGGGGACTTTGCAGGACACCTGCCTGAAGAGGGAGTGACTCACTCCGAGGATGTGACTGTCCTGCCAGGAGTGCCATGGGGAGAGGAAAAGGTCTGTTTGGTGTGGAGGAGAGACAGCTCCGAGACTGGGAGTGAGTGAGAAGCTGCACCGGGAGGAGAGAGGTGCCAGAAGGAAGCTCTTCAGCATTGTAAGTTTCCCTTGTATACACATCTCTGAGCACCTCCTGCAGCGAGGCTCCCTCCCTGCCTGCTGGCAAGA
The DNA here is from genome assembly GCA_013397975.1 of Machaerirhynchus nigripectus. NCBI lineage: Eukaryota > Metazoa > Chordata > Aves > Passeriformes > Dicruridae > Machaerirhynchus > Machaerirhynchus nigripectus. The sequence goes on along the minus strand of VZRQ01004838.1, from coordinate 189,197 downwards.
GGATCCTGTTTGGCTCTGTTCAGACATTATTTCACTAATATTGTTGTTTATCGTGTGTTGGAGCTGTGCCTCGGAGCCCGAGCAGCCCTGGGGATGCTGGCTGCCTCGCTGGTGCGTGCCTCCCTGTTCCCTGGGCAGGATCATCCCTGGTGGAAACAGCCCTGGGGGTCCCTGGGGACGCTCATCACCAGCCCTCAGCTCTGCTCAGGGGGTCTTTAGCTCTTTGCTGTGTTCATATAAAGCTGGGGCGGGCTGGCAGCATGGCTGGAGTGACCAGTGGCCGTGCAGTGACCCCCTCTGCGGTGTTACGGTCATTTTGCAGCCCTCTGGCTTCAAATCCGTGGGTCACATCCCACTGGGGGAGCCACTGTCTCCTTGTAAATCCATCAGTTAAAGGCTTGGGGAATAAAATCCAGTCTGTTTCTGGAGAGCAAAGTGGATAGAAAGGATGGATTCCTTTGGACTCGATGGTCTTGTGGGCATTTTCCAACCTAAATGATTCTACTCCGTGATGTTCTGTGCTAAATTCCTCTCAGTCCCAGCAGGTGAATTAGGCTCGAGCTGCCAAGCCCTAGGACATCTCAAACGAGTGGACTGGGCACAGCCCGTGAAAATTCCTGGGGCCGCTGATCCTCAGGTGGATGTGTTTGGAACAGGGATATCAGGCGGCTTTCGAGCTTCCTGGGGTTCCCCGCTCTGGGAGCTGGGGTGAGGACAAGGCTGTGCCTGACTCCTGCTCCTACCCAGGCTAGGGCTGGAAGAGACTGGGGAGATGAAGGCGGATTGGGCACCTGCAGCTCTTGCTGTCCTGCTCTCGCCAGGGGCCGCAGAAGGCCCTGCTCATCCTCGGGCACCCTACAAACTTAGTGTGGAAAAGGCAAAACTGTTCAGTGTTGGCTTCTTTTGAATTTTTATAGCAGATTGTGACAAACTGGCTGCCTACTGCAGCCGAAGACGCTGAGCCCCCCTTCATCTGGCGAAGGTAAATATTTTATGAGGGCAGGGCATACGACTGTTAACGCCACAAATATGACACGTAAAAGCAATGATTCAGGAGCTGTGCTTGACTTGAATAGGAATGAAATCAGGAGAACTTGTACTGAAAAATAAAATGTTTTCTGGTCCACTTCGGGGTTACTGTAAGTGGAGGAACATTACAAGATGTTTGTTTCTGGAAGCGTTTGGGACTCAGCCCCAAGCTGAGCTCGTTGAAAATATTTTTAATAATTCACTAATATTTTAGTAATGTGATAAACAACAAAGCTGCTGGTGAGGACTGCAGCTGGTGGAGGAGCTGAAGAGGACAGGAGACCAAAATGCTGCTGTTGGGTGTCTGGGAATCTGGACCACTCTCTTGCTGTACTTGGGTGGGAAACAGTGGCTGGAGAGGAGCAGGGGCTTTGGAAAATCCATCAAATCCTGGCTTAAACCTGCCTGGATGAGCCCTGGGGTCGGGGAGGAGCTGCCAGCAGGTGCCAAGGGACTTTCAAATGTACTTGTTAAAAATACACACATTTTAAAGCTCCTTTTAAAATTTATTTTCTTGGGATAACACCCTGTTCTGCCCTGCAGTCAGGGGGATGCTGAGGAGTCGTCTTGGAGCAGATTCAAAAACCGTGGCTGAAGGTGTGGTGGGAGAGGTGCCATGCAGCCGATGCACCCAGTAGGTTTGGGCTGTCACAGGGAGGAGCTGGCCGGGTCTGTCCCTTGGGTCGCCACCAGAGTTGTAGCGTGAGGGTTTGCCCATCCTGCCCAAGCATGAGGACGTTTTGGGGGAGCTGGGGAGATGCCATCCGGGTGATGCTGCTGGGCTGCCCTCTCGGGGACTCTGCCCTGCTGTGCCTCTCTCCAAACCCTCCGGATCAGGCATGGGTGAGCAGCAGGGTGGGCCTGGGGAGGTGCCTCGGCTGGGGCGTTGCTGCGGGAGCAGGTGAGGAGGAAACTGAGCGGCACAGCAGGAGCAGCTCTGCCCTGGCCCGGCCATGACGCTCCGGGGCACTTGTTTGGGTTGGCTTTCCTGTGCGTGTGGACACCAGAGAGCTTTGCCAGAGAGGTTATTGCAGGGAGCTAATTGACTTTCCATCATCTCCTCGGGTCCTCTGGCGAGAAAAATGACTAAAACGCAGCCGCAGGCTTCCCAGTAAACAATGAGCAGTTGGTTTCACATGGCTCCCTGTCAAAAATCCCAAACTGGAAAGGCAGGAAAACAAACAATCAGATCAGAAAGAAATGGGTTTTTGGCACCGGTTCCCTCTGTGTTGACTGGGCTGTGAGACAGGCCCTGAGAAATGGCTCAGATTTGAGTCAAACAGCTCAGGCACGGGTGGGGAGGGTGGGGAAGTGGATAAAAATGTCTCTGTGCTGAAATCCAGGCACCTGCAGTCGCAAAGGAACAGGGGAAGAACACAGGTCCCTGTGTGCTTTCCACATGGCAGAGACATTTTAAACACAGGAGGCTGGGTGGTGAAGCAGAACAAGTGCCAGGAAAATATATGCTCCAGCTAAAAGATGGGATCTGGGAAGTGGAGAGCAGCGCTCGTTTCATAACTGGAATGTAAACTAAGGGTCTGGGGGGGAGCAGCAGGCAGGGCAAAGGCATCTCCTCCGAGCTCAGGTTCCGGTGACAGGCTGGAGCTGCCACCTGCTTGGTCATAGCCCAGCTGACAACATCTGGCCAGAGCACTCAGAGGGAAATCTGCTGATATTTTTTCTTGCAGCCTGCAATAGCTGATGGGTAAATGAGATTTTTAGGAGTTTTTTTCAGACGAATTTAGTGCTTCTTGATCATCCCGTTCAGGATTCAGCTGGCCAGAAGTGTGGCCCCAAAAGAGAAAGATCTGTTGTTTTGTCTGCCTCCCACAGCACTCTGGTATTTTGCTTTTGCAACCTCATCTCATAAATTTTTTACTGAATATTTTTTTTTCCAGGGAGGATTATCTGGTTTTGGAAAAGTTCCTACTCCAGGAAAGTTTAGTCTCACTTTACATAAACATCCTGAGATTTAGGACGATTTTTTTCTCCTCTGGCCTTGTTAGCGTTGATATTATTGCAAGAATAAATATTATCAGAGATGTTTCAAGTTCCACTGGCTCTCCTGCTGTTGAGCAGAAGTGGTTAGTTTGGCACAGGCAGGTGCTCAGGAACAAACCCCAGTGAGAGCACTTGGCATTTACCAGAAGGTGCTTTTTTCACCCCGAGGAGGAATTCCGAGTATTTGCCAGCTGTGGAAGGCACTCAGCACCACTTGGCCGATTTCTCTCCCCTATGGCAATTGCAGCTTCCTCCCCCCAGCGCAGCAGGACGTGTTCCCCATGGAAGTCCATGGCTTTCCAGTGGGTCTCTGCAGCTCTCACCACCTGAGGGGACCAGCAGACAGTCTGGAAGCTGGGTTGGCGGTTTTGCTGAATACATGGGGCTTCTTTGTTTTTAAAGATGCTTTCAGCTGTCCCCAGCCTTCATCTCTCGTCTCTAGCTCTGTTTAAAATACCCACAGGCTTATTCGGTAGAAAAATAAACAGATCAGCTTGAAAGCCATGAGTGTGGTACTCAAAAGAGACACAAGGAGCTGAACTTTCTGACCCAGACTTGTCAAATTTACAGGTACTGACGGCCCCAGAGCGGGTGAGGAGCTGGACCCCACCACTAATTCCTCCTGGGAAGTGGAAGGTGGGTGATGCCATCCTGCTGCAGCTTCCCTGGGAGGGGAGGTGGTCCCTGCGTGGTGTTCCCTGGTGTGCACAGGACAGAGAGAGCTGGGTGCTCCCCTCCCCCGGGAGGGCAGGCTGAGGTGCTGTGGTGTCGCTATGGAGGCGGACATGACACAGATGAACCCCAGGAATAGTTTCAAGCAGAAGCCTCTTTATTCAGACTTCCAGTGACATTTTATAGACTTTGCCATGTTTATCATTCATGTTACTCAATTACTGGCTGCTTAACTACTACAATAGATTCATTGGCTGTCATTTAGCTACCACGCACTAATTTTAGTTACCAGTAACATAAGCATCCTAAACATTCTAAGCATTTAGAAAACACCAGCTGCAGCTCTGCTGTTTTGGTTTTTTGCTTCTGTTGACACCAAGTTTCTCACGGGTACAAACGAATTGTGCTAAGATCAATGTCGGAGCCAGACAGGCTTGCTGACCTGCTGTCAATTCCCACACTGCGGTACCTGTAACACCACGGGCACCACAGAATGGGGAGGCATCACCCCCAAGAAAGCTGTTGGTCCACTCACGCTTGGCAGAAAGCAGTGAAAAGTTAGCTGGAAGCAGGCGCTAAGTGCTGGAACGCCCGGGGGAAAGCCTGCCTCGCGCGGGGGTCCCTTCCCAGTCTCAAGCAGGGAGCTACTTCCTCCAGCCCGCCTCACTGGTGTTTGTCTCGCCTGCTCTCAAACCCCAGCAGCTTCCCTGTTGTCTGTCCCACAGCTTAAATAATCTTTGCCACTGAGGTGTTTTTTTCTGGAGTCTAATCTACAATTTACAGCCTTGTCCTGTTCCCTGTGGGGATGCAGAACGATTTATTCCCACACCCTTTGCAGCAACCCTCTAAGTAATTGAAGACTGCTACCAAGTCTCTTCTGCCTTCTGATTTCCAGACTAGATAAATCCAGTTCTTCCAGGCAAATTTTTTCCCCAGCAAGTTGTGTTTTGCTGGCCTCTGATTGCTCTCCTTGCTGCCCTCTAAACTGCCCCCTGTTAGTCTGCACCTGGAGTGTTTGTGGCTGTACGTGTGGGAAGGAGGAGGAGGAGGAAAACTAGTCAGGGTTTTGTGCTGCGTGGAAGGAAAGCAGGATTGAGAACTTGGAGGTCCTTGAGGTCACTCTCCACAGTGCTGCTACACGCAGACGACAGGTCGGCGAGGCGGCAGAGAGCACGGGTCAGCTCGGGCGGTTTGGACAACGCGCTCGGGTGTCTGCAGGCGCTCCCACACAGCTCGGGGCTGCGCCAGGTCGGACGCCCCTGGATGTGAAAATGCCCGTTTCTGCCTAGCTGGGCTTTGCAGCTCTGCGTTATTTGGCTCTTTTCTGACCTGCCCCTTGGGCTCCCACCCTGCAGGGCTGAGGGAAGCTCCTGCAGCTCATCGGGAATGCCGGCAGCGGGTAGGTGCCGCCGCCGCCGCTGCTCCCCCGAGACGACAGCGGCTCAGCTCTGGGATGTCGCTGCTGCTCCTGATGCTGTCGCTCCATATTTCATTCCTGTCTCGCTCTGGGTGGTGGGAGGAGATGCTCAGCTTTGTCTCGGTGCAGATCAGGAATGTCTTTTCTTTCGGGATGAGGAAGCTGATCTGCATTCGTGCCCAATCATCCACGGAGCCGGCAAAATTATTCACGTAACGCGTTCTTGGGGAGAACCTCGCTTCTCCTCCCCCTCCTGCTACGCGGAGCCGGGAGTAGCCTTGTTGGGAAGCCAGAGGGGCCGAGTGGGGTTCTGGGGGTGGGGGACAGGGAGATGGGCGATGGATGGTGAACTCCCCAGAGTTCAGTTACCCCCAGCTCCCACCGTGAGCAGGTAACCATGGAGACGCCTGAATCCAAGGCGTCCCTGGTCCCCAAGGAACAGCACATGTATATTTAAATAAACATACCCTGGGCTCATCACCAGGGAAGTGGTCTCGGAGTGTTCGGTCTGGCTCCCACTTAGGTAAGTCCCAGCTGCAGAGAGGCCATGCAAAGCAGGACCTGGGAGCACCATGCATGCAGGGCTGTGTGTGAAACGGTGGCAAAACCCCCGCTCTGGGGAGCTGGAGGGATGCCCTCTAACAGGGAACGTTCTCATCCTTATCAGTGCCAGCTTGTGGGAACACGGGAGAATGAGTGGGAGAATCACTGACAGGAGTGGAGCCTGTGGCAACATTTGTACCCTTCTGCACATGCCCGAATGGCCTTGCCTGGGCTGGATTTTGGTGGGCAGTGTCCTGGGAGTTGTTTGAGGGATTTCTATCCGTCCCAAAAAGAATGAGAATACGTAGGTTTTCCTCTGCGCCTCCTCGCCGGGGTGCTGGCAGGAGCATGCTGGGGCAGGAGCACGAATGAATGAATGAAGGGAGTGCTGGATGAGATGTTGAAATGAAGCGCTCATCTCCAGGATTTTTTTTCATTCAGCTTTAGGGATGAAGGTTTTAGGGAGACAGCACCCGGGCTGGGTGGCACGGGTGGGTGTCCCTGTAGGGGGGTGGCTGGGTGAGTAGCTCTGCTGCTCTTCCAGCCCCAGAGATGCCAGCGAGGCACGGCAGAGCCACACGGGGTCCTGGCAAAGCACAAGGGACAGAAGCGGTGCCCCGGCTCTGAGGGACGTGCAGGTGAGGGGTGTGCCAGGGCAGGGGCTGTGTGCCAGGGCAGGGGCTGTGTGCCACGGAGCAGCACATGCCTGGGCTCAGCGTAAGGGTCAGGGGCAGCTTTGGGGCAGCCTTTGCATCCAGCCCTGGGAACTTGGAAGTCCGGGGTGCTGCGGGATGCTGCCCAGCCGCACAGGTTTCCTGGCATACTCTGCAGGGTAGTGAAAAGAAAAAGCCCAGGGAAAGGGACCTTGTGGCGTGGGCCACCCAAAGGAGCCCCCGGCCGAGGCTGCAGTGAGTGGTCTCCCAGAGAAGCCAGCAGTGACAAGATTTTGGGGGCGTCTGTACCAGCCAGCCGGGCTCGTGCTGAGCTGAGCCGTGCCAGGGCTCCTCCCTGCCCGTGCTGAGGGGGATATAAGAAGTGTCTGTGTGCTGCCTTGGAGCAGCAGCCCTCGGCAGCAGCAGCGGCAGTGCCGTGGGGCTCCTTGAGTGACATGCAGAGCGCCTGTGTCACCTCCGGCCCTTCCGCCCTGCGGCTCCGCGTCCAGATGTCCGAGGGTGCTGCCCGGGAGAGCAAAACAGAGCCCGAGCAGAAGCAGCGGAGATGCACCGCTGCAAACTGAGCTGCAAAAGGGACCGAGGAGGGAGCCCGGAATGCACCCTCTTCCCACCGGCAGCCTCATAAGCCGCGGGAGCAATTTCTGGCTGATCAGGAGCGGGGGGATGTGCAGCCGTGTCCCTTGTCGCCACCGCTGCCCTTGTTTTGGCTGGTGGCTACGGTCACCGTGCCCTGGTGTGCGCAGAGAGGAGGAGACCCTGGTTGGGCAAGAGGGACTGGGGAGCACCGACACGGGCAGGGGGGGCACTGGGGGGATCCTTTGCCAGGTTTGTGGGTGCTGCTGCTGGGCAGTGGCTGATCCCGGGGTAGCCTGGGTGGGCGGAGAGGAGGCCGTGAGCCCCGTCCTTGCCCCGGGGGCTGAGCCAGGGGCTGTGTGCCCGGACAGTTGCCGCCGTGTTTTGTCTCGGCTCCTTCCCTCCTTTGTTATCCCCCGTCTGCCCCCTCTGGTTTATGTGCGAGTTCCCTTCCTCCGATTGTCAGAAA